>VDFB02079120.1:0-60847 GCA_007258455.2 Sequoia sempervirens | reverse complement strand
TTCCAATTGGTTTTATAGTGTTTTATTGAATATTTTTTCCTTAATCAAGTTTCAAATTCAAACCAATTACAATTCAGAAATAGGCAGACTATATAACATGTAACATTGTTTGTATGTATTGAAATTCAATTTTTCTTTTTTTTTTTGGATCAAGGATTTCAATATCTGGTGCACTCATATTTTTCAATTTTTTTTTTGATAATCTACTATATTTCCACGTGTAGAACAAAGAGTTTGATTTTTAGTGAAAAACCTACATTCACAAGAAATAAAAAATAAATATAATAATCAAATTTAATTTAATTAAAATTATACTTCTTTGGAAGCTTATAATAAGGAATACATGCTTACAAAAAAATAAATTTTGAATGAATTCATTTGATCCCCCAAAAGGTAAATCAAAAGTGGTTTTTATCAGCATTTTGATAGGTGTAAAGGAGACTCTATTATAGGTATGGTTTAAAACTAGCAGGGTTCTATTCAAGGGGCCTTGGTCTAAGGTGGTTTGATCAAGCCCTCTTCAATTGGAATCCTTTAAATGAAAATTTTCAAGGTTTAAATCATTATATTTTCTAAACATATGTGATTTCAGCAAAAAATAGAATCTCCTAGAAATTGTAAACCAGTATTGTGGCAGCACCCTTAGGGTGGTTAGACAAACACCTACTTATTTTTACCATGAAATTTATGTACTACTGCATTAAAATTTCAAATTTTCAACAAATAGATTTATTTTATTTTTTTAAAACCTAGTAGTTTAGAAACTACATTCAATTTTCTATAGATTATATTCTTACATATTTTTGAAATAATATAGATAACTTATTCAAATTTTTACGTCAAGTTTCTTAACTCTAATTTTTCTAAATTTTTTGCCACTTAAGGGCCTTTTTTTTCCATGATGATCCTACACATACCGCCATTAAGGTATCTTGCAACCTTGCTAGTATCATTCTCCATATGTCTTGATTTGATACTCAAATTATAAAAATCTTCAGTGTACTCTTTCAATCCCATATCTTTTCACTTTAAGTTCTGCAACTTCCTACACAACTGAGTCATGTAGTCAATAGGAATGAATTTTCCCTTCAACTTGGTAACCATCCTATCCCAAGAAGTAATCTTGGATTTTCCTTTCTTTTTCTTGTCTTCCCGAACATAATCCCACCACAACGATGCATGAACCTTCAGCTTGGTCCTGGCCAACTTTACTTGCTACTCTTCAGGTACCTCCTCCAATTGAAAGTACTTGTCCAACTCCCCTATCCAATCAAGGAGTTCTTCACCTTTTAAACTGTCTATATACACTATAAGTTCCACCTTCACCTTGGTTTCTTCACTCTTGAATGCCTCTAAAACCCATTAAAATTTAACCCTCTCTATCCAAATACTCATTTAGCATAATCAAACTAGGAAGTGGATTAATCCCAATCCTTCACCTATTTATTAAAGCCATTCCCATGTAAAAAAATATTTAGAGGATAAATTATGATTTAATTCTAGTGCATTATTTTCATTTTAAAAAGGGCTCATTTGAGATTGTATGAAATTTTCATAACAAAATTTAATTTACTAGGTAAAATAATGACTTGATTGGCATCTTCTTGTATGAGACAAGTTTTTTTGAACAATTTGTAGAAGATTAAAGTCAAATGGGATGAATTTTTTTTTTTAAACTTCATGGTTTGAAATGTACACTTGGAAGCTTTGATAGCATATCATCATTGGTCTTTTGCTCTCTCTTTTTTCCTTTTAAGTTCACTTTGTAATTACAACATAAAGTAATCCTAGTAATATCTTCAATTTCAAGTTTCTTTTCTTGAACATACTACAAGATTGAATCATCTTGATAGATTTTGTATGGTAATCTAACAACAATTCAAACATAATTTTAAATTTCTTTGCTTGAACACATTTCTTACTAAATTTTGTATGGAAATTTGACGACTACTCAAGTAAATATTTTTTCTAATTTCTTAATAGTAAGAGGATCATTACACTAGAGATAGATAGAAATAGATCCATGTCTAGTGTTTGGATGAAACCAAAACCTTATAGCCCATTTCTATTTTGTACACTTTTTAAAATTATTCTATTACTAAAAGAAAATGATGTAGCATGAATGGTAAAATCACAGTAGATTGTATTTAGTATTTTTACTAAAAGGGTCTATAATGGCATAAATTTTCACCTAGGAAAATTTTCCATTAATTTACCCTCATTTTAGTCTTACAATCCTGATAATGTAAATACCCATTGTTTTTATCGCACTTTTTTTGCATGTCCCTATTGTCTTGTGTCGAGGAGGGAATTTTTTTAAGGGACATGTGTTCACTGTGCAGATGTCCATGTTTCACGCTGCCATCTTGACAAGATTCATGCATTATGAAGCAGCAAAAAAATTATGATTCCTTACCACTTGCAAATGTAATGTTCCCTACCAAATCTTGAACAATGGGAAATGACTATTTGCCTCCAATTTTTCAATTCAAAAAAAATTCATGTACTCTTTCACTCTCTCCATTTGTAACATCCCGCTACACAACCCCAAAGGGTGAGAGCCAAAAAAGGACCAGATAATTTTTTTTTGATAACATAAAGAATAACTTACACAACAAGTCATTTCCAAAATGATATAATGACAACAAACATGGCCAAGCATGGCCATACACAACCCAAAGGAGAGAACTAATCCACCCTCCAGAGAAAATACAAATAGGAGCAAACACAATAGCTCTAAAAATTTTGCTCTAGAACTTCCCGCTATGGAACTTCCAGCTACGGAACTCCCAACTACAGAACTCCCAACTACGGAACTTCTAGCTCTAGAAGTTCCAACTACAGAACATCTAGCTACGAAAGTTCCAGCTACGGAAGTTCCAGCTATGGAACTTCCAGCTCCAGAACTTCCAGCTACGGAACATCCAGCTACGGAAGTTCCAGCTATGAAACCTATGGCCCAAGAACCTACTGCTCTGGAAATTCCTTCTTCGAGACCTCTGCGCCGATGCTCCAAAACCTCTACTCTGGAACTTTGCAGCAATGATACAGAACAACAAACAAAAGGCAGCATTGCTCCAAAAATTTTGCAGCAGCAACACAAAACATTAACAAAAGGAGGCATTTCTCTAGAACTTTTGCAGTAGCAACACAAAACATTAACAAAAGGTAGCGTTGCTCCAAAACTTTTGCAACAGCAACATAAAAACATTAACAAAAGGTGGCGTTGCTCTGGAACTTTAGCAGACTATAGCAAGAAGGAAAATATACAGCAAAAGCTTCTAATTTTGCATGAAAATAAGAAAAGAAAGCCATAAAATAATTATCATAGTACACGTGAGTCTGATACCAACATCGAAACTCGTAAACCAAATATAAATCATTACATTTCTTCTCATTAAATTATATGATTACATCATCTCTCTTAAAAGGGTACAATATTCATAAAGGGATATACAAGAGTACAAAGGCGTAGCCTTAAATAAAATACATCAACATGTAATACAAGTGCAAGGGAGAATAGCTCCAACTGGTGCTCTAATAACTTGTACACCAGTCCCCCAATGGTGGTGGCAACGCCTCCCTACCATGTGGACTCAAAAGAGGCCACCCCACCGTGCTCGGAGGTAGACACAAGGCCCAAGCAGAAACACAAGGCAAGGGTAACATATAGCCAAGTACACTCACATTTGACATGGAGCAAACACGAAATACAATGCATTAAAGCCAATATCACAACACGTAAATGCTCATACAATAACACGCCAGGTTCTACTCATTACTACTGAGGTAGAAGGTACAAAAGTGTTGAATGGATGGATTGTCATTGTGTGTGCTCAAAGGGATCATACCACACAGAACTACGTACACCTCTCATACAGACGAGGAGACCTAATCATGTATGTATCAACGCTTTGCAGATGGATAACTCAACGCCCTACAAACGGATAGACCTTCTCGTTTAACCAAATGAGGAATCCAAAAGAAAATATGAAACAATGAAGAAAATTCACCATTTTTAGTCATAGAAACCACTTAAAATAGCCAAGCTAATATTGCTGTAAAAAAAACATATTTAACAACATAAATTCAACATGAAAAAGAGGCATAAAATTACATAAAAATTGAAAGTGCCCAGATTAAAATTCTAAGCCCGGCCTAGTTTAGATTTTGGCATTTCAAGTTGGAATCCACCTTCAATTTTTGAGTTTAGGACAAAAAATGAACTATTGTTCTCAAAAACGTCTTTTGCCAAGTTGGGCAAGAAAAACATGAAAATATGAAGTTGCCCGGACTAAAAATCGGACAATGACCCATTTCAAATATAGACGATTCTAAATGGAATCCAATTTTATTTTACTTTGCTAAAAGGCGGTAAAAGAGAAACAATGAAAAACGTCATTTTCCTATTAAGCACAATTTTGGGCAAAAATGAAAGTGCCCGGAACTAAAATATGCCAAAGACCCAGTTGAGATCTTGACATTTCTAAATGAAATCCACCCTTAGAATTAATTTTTCAGAAGGGGATAATGAGCAGCAATAAAAAAATGTTTTACAAAGAGGCACAATTTTGGCCAAAAAGGAAAGTGTTTAAAATCCATTTTGGACTCCAACCCAGTTGAGATTTGGATGATTTTAGGTGAATATAATAGTTGGATTTGAGTTTAAACTAGGAAATTTTTACCGATTTAGAAATGATTCAAACTTTCCCAAAAATAATTTTCATAACCTGGCTGAAAAGAAAACCCAACAACCAAAATGCCATGACAACACCTAGAACAACCAAGATTCCCAAAAAATTTAAACATGCACTCATACATACATTTATAACTTAGAAATTCAAGAAAGACATAGAAGAATACCTCAAATTTTCCCAAATATGAAATGAAGAAATGCTCTTTCAACAAGGCACGACGAGATTCCAAAATGGAGCAACAAAACATCAAAACTATGTTGAGCCTTCGGTGCCATTGCCCACAACTTTCTTCTCAAAAAATTTCCATGTTCTCCCCCCAACTCAGCTACCCAATTAGTGGGGTTTTCTTCTTCTTCCCCAAAATAGAAGTATCTTCCCTTCCAAAAGAATGACTCCCAAAATAAAACTTTCTTCCATTTTATATTTTCTTCTCTAAAAAGCTAACTCTTCCCCCAAAACAAAATGAATAAATAATATATATATATATATAAACCAGGCTGCCCATTTTGTTTTTGTAACTAAACTCCTTAGCATAATAAAATGAAATTAAACATTTTATTAGACAAGCTATTAAAGCTCACCAAGGCAATAAATTGAAATCAGTAAATAAACAATATTCTCTACTCAAATAAAATAATAATTTAAATCCAATCGTTAAAATACACAAAGTTCGCCAAATAAATATAAATAAGACTATAAGAGCTTGCAAAAAGGATTAATAAAATCATTTAAAATTTCTGAATGAAATTTATCATTCTCTCGAATGATCAATAAAAATCATTTAAAATATCATATTTAAAATCTCATGGATAAAACCGTCCAAATCTCAAATCAATTAATCAGAATGAAATACAATATATGAAACCATGAAAACATGCCAATGAAAACACATCATAACACTAACAACCAAAATATGTGGCCACATAACAGATTCATGAAAACCAAGACAAAATACCTTAGCAAGACATATTGGTAAACCACATACCACATAATGGTGCACCAGAACATATGGTTGGAAGCTGCTCCAGACGTTACCATTAGGTAACTAGACAGTAAGACATCAACAAGGAAAACACTACCCTAACAGGGTACAATGGGCTAGGGTAGGGGAAATTTTTCCTATGACTACTTCCAGTAACCACTATCAGGAATATGAGTATGCTCAGGCCTATGGATCCAGGTGGAGTTGATACTCAATACCTGCATCAGTTTCAATTACATGTCAAAGTAAATGTGCATACACATATAGTCCAAAGCAACATCAATCATCAGGAAGGGAGTCATGACATCGTAAGCCTCTCGAATATTAGTGTTACGACATCATCCATTTCCTATCCATAATCGTACATAAGCAATGGTAACAATATATTAACATATAAGCATGTAATCCAGAATAATAACTAATCATCAATGTTTAATCTCATTATAACAACATTTAACAGTTAGAATACCAAATCAAATTCAAAATACTACCTTACCCAGGATAGAGTTAGAGAGGTGTTCACCATTCATTCTATCACTTCTCTTGGATTCTCTATCACTCTTTCTTGTTGCTAATAGCTTTCTACTTAGTTTCTATAGCTTCTTCTTGCTCCAGCACCATTGTCATTGTAGGTTCATAAAGCTCTACCTCCTTGGCATGGTGATATTTCTCTCCTTCCTCTATCAACCTTGATATTTTGTACAAGGGAAGGTGATATTGTGTCCATTTTCTTACTTTCTTGTTTGCATTATCGTTCTTATAGAGTAGCATCTACGTTGTCATTTCTCTCTACTTCATTGTTTCCTTTCTATCTCCTTCTTTATACATTTTTTATAATATTGTTGTCTATTGGCTATCCATGGAGGTGGGAACACTGAAACTAGGACTTGACTAAGGAAATTTCCAAGCACAGCCTCAACATTTTTCCTATTACTAGTGTGTAGGTTTTGTTAATCTTCTTGGAGCTAGCTGGAGAACTGGACCTTCAGTAAGTTGGCATTCTTCTTCTCTCTTTTTCATTTCTCTATTAGAGTATATTTTATAGTATTCTTTTTGTTGTACTTCATATTTCCCTTACTTTTTTGTCAAATTGGAAAACTATAACATTCGGGTCAACAGTAGATTCTGTGAGTTTCTTGTTTTTTTTCGACCCTCTATCTGTACATGATGGCAACACGTATAAGACACTCCAACATGGCATGCTAAAGTCTGACTCACACACTACCATCCCCTGATAGAGAGTTGTATATTTCATAGTCTGAGACTTGTGCAATCTGCTCCCCCATTTCCTAAAAACATTTGTCATAATCAAAAGGGAAACAAAGTCCTATATTCCCTTCATTTTCATCTTGTCCTTTCTTCTTTAACTTATTAGGTAGTTAGAGGTAGTTTAGGGTAGTTCATTCCCTTAGGCTCTTCCATGACCTAAGAGCCTTGGGGGTGACAAATCACCCTTCTTTATAGTTTCCAATAGTAATAAAGTTTGATTTGAAGGAATTACTTGAAAATTTGTAAGGAACATAGTTTTACAAGTTCTTGGAAGATACACAGTGCAAGACAATAGGTAAGTTCTACCAAAAAAAAAAACTGTTGCGCCATAGTTAGTAAACAATTTTTACTGTAATACTAAATTTAATTTACCACTATTTACATGTATTAATGGTTGAATATTTTATTATCGATAAAAGTTCATTCAATTTTTACATAATTATAATAGGAAATTGTGATTGGATAAAGCAATACATAATAGAGTCAATGAGACTCTTAAATGTATTCTATTTAAAAATTACATTTTGTAGGGAAGTGAACTATTGTTTTTCATCATCCATAAAGAATATTTTTATCTTGGGATAACTATATATTTCCACTCTCAATTTGAAGTGTGGGTTCTCAAATATGGTCTTATATATTTTTCTTTTGAATAGTTATTTAATATAGAGGCTTAAAATGGTCAAGTGATTGTTTTCTAGTTTATATGAGTAATTTGCTTGATGCATGTGTTTCTATCATATCAAGAAATTTGTTGGACATTTGAAAGTTTTCAGAAAATTTTGAGTTGTATATAAAGCAAGCCATTGATTCGGATTCATGAAATCATTCACTGCACTCAAGGAAAGATTGCTAGGTAAGATATCTATTTAAATGAAAAAGCTTATTTCATGACATGACATCTTTAATTTTTTAGATGAAGCAAGCACTACTCAATTACAATTATTCAAGATTAATCTTAAGGCTTTCAACAAATTCCTACAATTTTTTTAGTATTCTCCTTAATTGTTGTTGGATAATAGTTATCTAGGTTGGATTTTGAGTGTCAGTTCTTAGTGTTGGACCTCCTATTATAACTGAGTTAATGTTAACTGAATTAAATAATGAAGATTTGAATGTTTTCTATCAATTTTAAATGTTTACATTACCATTCTAAATATTTTTTATGATTAAAAATAATTACATATATATATAGTTACAATAATAATAACATTGCTTTTTACATGGTTTTATTTTATTTACCGAATTGTCATTTTATACTCACTACAATTTTCTCTAACCTTACTTTTTAATTCTTTATGTTTTTTTCTATAATTTCCTATATATTGATTTTTTATGCCGAAGGCATATCCAATATGAAGAAGAGCAAGCTAATTTTTAAAATCAACAGTTCACCTTTTATGAGAAGGGTGGGAGATGATTAAAAGTCTGTCCGTCGTTGGATATTCTGACCGCCGCCTTCACCGCTTTTCACGCCTTCGCTTCTTTTTCACGCCATCCACTTTTCATTCGCTCTATGAACTGAGCGGGTTCATTTCTGTCATCAACGGTTCAGATTATCTTAGACAGGATGCACTACGATGGAAAGAGTGTTGGCCGTTCGTTTTCATCGCTGAAATTTTACCGTCAAAACTAGTCTTCTACTCGCTGTCATGTATGTCATCCGTCTGATTGTGAAACCACCAACTAAGATATGACAGCACTTCAGTCCACGCCGCCCGCTCGTAATAGACTGCGTACTGCCTCACGGTATTGTGTTGTTCCTCAGCCATTTCTCTCCCATAACGGTTTTAAGGTCTAAGCTTTTTACTTTTCCCATGATGTAGTGTAGGTTATTCATGATAAACAGGTACGACAACTCTAACTCCTTGTACAGCTTGGCTTTGCCATCAATTTTACACTACAGGAGGATGGCAATCCATCCTAGTCGGATTGACAGCGGGGCAGACGTGACGTCCATGTCATCATCGAGATCAAGAGCAAAACCCTCGGCCAGTCCCTTGGGCAGGTCCACGGATGTGTCGGCCATTAGATTTATGAAGGTCTCGTTGTAATCATACACGTAAACCAGATAATTGATGACGTATCTGGTGAGAGGATGGACGGCTCCACCTAGAATGGTCACCTTTGAACTCTCCTTCTCGAGTGAGTTCTCATATTCAGTCAAAATTCCCCACGCTGCTTCCCCAAGCAGGGCCAAGCACTGTGTGGCTAGTGACTGCACACTTTGGCAAGGGTTTTCACAATATATTTCAGCAATGTCGGGGAAGATATTGGTCAAGGTCTCGTACATGTCTAGAACCTTGAACATCTTTTCCGACCTCCGTCTGCTAATATATTTTAAATTTGAAAGGTAGTTGAAGTAAGACCATATATATTAAATTTGAAAGGTAGTTGAAGACAGACCATATAAAAAGAACGAAAGAGTGAATTATGATCATGGAAATGGGTTTTGAAAGGTAGTTGAAGTAAGACCATATATATTAAATTTGAAAGGTAGTTGAAGTAAGACCAAGTAAAAAGAAAGAAAGAGTGAATTATGATCATGGAAATGGGTTCCAAAAGGTTGGGGGGTATTGGCCATGTTGTGGTAGACAATTTGGCATAGGTATATATATGATAACACCTACTCTCAAATCCGATTCAATTATTCACTCTTTCTTTCTTTTTAGTTGGTCTTATTTATTTTATTTGATTATTCATCGTCAACATCAACTATCTTTCAAATTTAAAATATAACTATATGTACATTAATATGTTAAGAGAGTACGGGTTTGTGCATGGGTGTGTATGGATGCCATGTGCTAAAAATTCTAGTTGTATGTGGCTAGATTAAACAATTAATAATAAGTGCTAAAAATGGAATGAAATTAACTTAAACAAATCTAGAATTTTTCCTTAAGGAAATTAAGTATTATCTGATTTTGAAATATTTGCATATAGATTTAAAGCATAAAGCAATGCAAATGAAAAGGAAAGTTACCATCAAATTGGGAAAAACTATTGCAAATGGAAATAGAATGTTCCCATCCAACTGGAAAATCAATATTTATTTGGATTTTGTGTGATAAGTGAGATTTTGGAGGCTTTCACCTGATATTTTGGAGGATTTTACCATTAAATGGCAATTGGTTTACCATTAAATGATAGCTAAAACTTGTTTTCTAACAACTCAATAGTGGTTTGCAAGCATGTGACTTGTTTCAAACTCAAATCTCACACTATATGTAAATAACATTGATATTTACATTGAAGGCATTCCCTCTATAAACCAAAGCAACCTAATATGGTAAATCAATAGCATAGCCTATTGGAGAAGGGATGCAAGATGATGAAAATGATCTTGGTCCTTCATCATCATCAATATCCTTTATCTGTTCATTTTTTTCATGTTGTTTTTTCATTTTCACACTCACCATTCATGACATTAATGTCATTGTATGCATATGCCCCAAGTAGACACACCATGAATAGAGAGTCCCATTGCATTACACCTATCACCTTGAAAAAATTAACTCCTCATAGGCTCCATCTTCCACCATTTCAGCATAGCTGAGAATAGAATTGATGGTAGAGTTAGAGTTGGCTTCTTTACTATAACAATTTCCATGAACCTTTAAGAGTTTCTGCCACGTAAAGATAAATAATTAAAAAAATATATTTTTATTTACTATTTTTATTATATTTTTAATATAAAGTAATTTTTTACATGTAACAATACATTAAAACCAATTCACTCCATCTATCCTACTCTATATCTCAATATCTATTTTTCTCCCTCTCCATCCCTTTCTATCTATATATTTATCTACCTCTATCTCCCTATCTCTCTATCCCTCTCCCTATCTAGATCTATATATTTCCCTATCCCTCTCTATCTCTCTATATCACCCTCTATTTTTATCTCTCTCTCTCCCCCCTCTCCCTCTTCACCTCTACCTTTCTCTCTCCCTCTCTCCCCCTCTTCTCTCTCTCATCTACCCATCTTTCTCCCTCTCTTCCTCTCTTCCCCTCTTCCCTCTCTCCCTCTACCTATATCTCTCCCTTTCTCTCCCTTCCTCTCTTATCTCTCCCCAACTCCTATATATCTCTCTATTTCTACCTCTCTTTCCCTTTCTCTTCCCATACATCTCTATATGTCTCTCTTTCTCTTCCCATATATCTTTATCTCTCCCTCTTTCTCTCTGCATATCTCTATCTCCCACATTTGTCTATATCTCTCCATCTTTATTTGTTTATATCTACTTCTCTTTGTTCGTTCATCTCTCTATCTCTTTTTCCCCCTCTTTATATCTCATTATCTCTCTTTCACTCAATCTCACCATCTATATCTCACTCTATCTCTCCCTCTCTTTCTTCTGCTATTTTTCCCTATCTCTTCCTCTCTTTCTCCCTATCTCTCTATCTTTCTGCCTCTATCTTCATCTCTACCTCTATCTTCCTCTCTCCGCCTCTATCTCTCTCTCCATCTCACTCTTCCTAGACCTCTATATCGTTATCTCTTTGCCTCTTTATCTCTAACTCTCCATATTTATTCTTCCATCTCTCCCTCTAACTCTATTTGTTATCTCTCTTTCTCTCTCTACCCCTATATCTCTCTCTATAGATATATCACTTTCTACCTATATCTTTATTTTTCTATCTCTACCTCTCTCATTCTCTCCCTCCCTCTCCATCTCTATATATTTATCTCTCTCTCTCTCTTCCCCCTATATCTCTCCATATTTACATCCCTATCTCTCCCTCTCTCTCGCCATATTACAAACATAACATGAGCCTTTTGGTAATGGAGCCTGATTATCTTCCTAATTCAAAGGTTTTATTTTTATCATGTTTGGATCCCTATTGATTTGAAATTATCGCTTATCCATTGAGACATTTGTTGCATAAACAACATCATTTTCTAAATGGACTACCAGTTGACCTCATGTATTGCACCTAGATATATGAAAAAAATACCAATTTTTTTCCTCATTGATCTTCCACACCTCTTCAGCGTACCCATTGCACACCAACGTGCAATTGCTACTTTAATCTCTCTTCATGTAATATTGTGGTTTTATCTAGAACCAATATCATATATAATATTTTTCTCATCTTTCATTAAAATAATTTAGATGATATCTTAAAATAATATAATCTTAAAATCATAATAATTAAGAATTAAGTATAGGATTAAGTTTATTATTATAATTATTTTACATATCTTTAATTAAATTTAGTTTAGGATTATAAATAATTGGAATGTATTTAAATTTTTTAAGTGATATTTATTTTTTTAGAATTATAATTAAAATTATAATTTATATTATCTAAATTATTTTAACTAAATTATTATTCTATTTTAGGTTTTATATAAAATATATTTTTAAATTATTATTTAATATTTTAAAATTTAAAATAATTATAAAATAATTGTAAGTGTTTGAAAACAAATATAGAATTAGCGTTATAGTGTTTTTCTTTACAGCAGCTCCCTGTGCAATTTTATAATTATTAATTAAATTCTAATTCTAACCATAATTATATAATTCAAAAATATAATTATAAATTACTATTTAATATTTTAAATTATAATTTTCATTAATTCAATTATTATTATAATCATAATTATTATGTTTAAAGCTAGAATTCTAGTTAGAAGAATTCTAGATAGGAGTCGAATTAGTGTTAAAATCAAGATAAAAACTAGAGTTAGGTTCATTGTTAGGTTAGTTTTTAATTAGGGTTAAAGTTGCGATAAGAATTTGAATGAGGGTTAGAATAATGGTTACTCTTATGATTACAAAATGTAAAAAACTCTCTCCTTAAAACATTTAATTTTTTTTCTTAATGCTATGGTCAAATTTTGTGATATGTTTTTTCATTTATTTTAGATTTATTTATTCTTTTAAAGTATTTAAGAATTAAATTATTTTATATATTTATTAATTATTTTATTTGGAACACACTCAATCTCAACTGTGTTACCTAGTCTCAATTGCACCTAGTATGAATCAAATTTGGGGTCAAAGTAAAACAAAAAAAATATAATATTCACTATCATACTAACATTTGAATAGATTAAACTTTCAAGAGTCTATTGATCTCTAATTATTATTGACCTATATTATCATGCCAACTAATCTATCAAGTAAATAACACCAAATACTCTCATTACAATACTACAAAGACATGCACTCTGCACTATTAAATAACACTTGTTTAAATATCATTTGATTTGACGACCAAACAGTCAATACCTGAACTAATAATATTTTAAAATAATAAAAATTAAATCCCATGAAAGGATTTCCTCTCGCCTATAAATAGGCAGGCTAATAATATGCTTTCCTCTCGTAGGCATCTATAAATTTGTTCGCACTACCATCTGTTTTGTGCTTATAAATTACAAGAAATATATAGTCTGAAAAAGCTTATAACTGTGGGCTTCCTGTTATAAAATAGGATAGACTTTCACCTCTATAGGGGCTGCTAAGATGGGAAAAACAGCGTGCTGCTCAAACGTGAGAATGAAGAAAGGGCTTTGGACACCAGACGAAGATCTTCGTTTGATAAAACATATCGAAATCCATGGAGAAGGGAATTGGCGAACTCTTCCTATGAAAGCAGGTTGGTAATTTCTATATTATACTATGCGATTTTGACTGTTGCTTATTACTCTAATACTGTAATAATTGCTTGTTCTGTCAACGCTATGATGAATACTTACTGTGTTATTTCAAAGGCTTGCGGCGTTGTGGAAAGGCGTGCAGGCTGCGTTGGACGAATTATCTTCGTCCTGACATTAAGCGTGGTCATATTTCACCAGACGAAGAGGAGATGATCATAAGACTTCACAAATTGCTTGGCAATAGGTTAGCACTTCTTCGCTTGTTATGTTCCTACGGGGAACGTTTCTGTGTCTCATAAATATATCAAATGTGATTTGAACCCTCAACTTTTGAAGTTGAAAATCTAACTGTAGTAGTAAATGTGACAAATCAATAATTTTATTTCAATTAATATTATATCTTAATAATAAAAATACTATTTCTCATTTAATGATATCAAGTTTTCATAATACATATTGTTTATTGTTGAATCTATTTTTAGATTTGATTAAGATATTTTTGCATGAATGTTTTGGATCAAACTCTGCCATCACGATGAATAATTGCTGTAGGAGAAAAATTGGTTGATTGCAGACCAAAAGAGGTTAAAAAGATAGAGGAAAAGTGAGGGAAGATGCCAGAATAAGTAAAAGAATTAGAAAAAATTTAAAAATTGATAGTTACAAAATTCATAGAAAGAAATTAAATAACAAAATAATTGAATGAAGAAAATAAAGAAAGAAAAAAAGACAAACAATTAAAAACAAGAGAAAGAGTAATATAGTTACATAATATTATTCTTTCTCTTAATTATTCTAGTCTTCTTTTGTCTCTTTATTTTCCTCATTCAATTAGTTTGTTATTTAATTGCTTCTTTGAATTTCCTAACTCTCAATTTCCCTAATCTTCTTAATTCTTTTTTTTTTACTCTAAAAGCATCTTTGCCCCTTTTCCCTTTATTTTTCTTCTGCAACTCTTTTCTTATTCTGATGATAGATGATGGTTCATTAAGTGATTTCCAAAACATTGATGAAAATATCTTACACAATGAAAATCCAACTTTTTCTATTTTTTAACACATTACCATAGTTTAATCTCTAACTAGATCACTCTAACTAGATCGCTCACAATTGCTTAAGCTCTTTCCCTTCCCAGTAATTGAGATCAACATTTTTAGTGAAATTATTTCCTTTGTTTTCTGTTCAAAATTGAGTTCTCCAAAATGGAACTGTCGTTAAAGAAAACTTATTTCTTGAAATGTAGGTGGTCGTTGATTGCAGGCCGCATTCCTGGTAGAACTGACAATGAGATTAAAAATTACTGGAACTCTCATTTGAGAAAAAGGCCTGAGGCGATTGAAATCCAGATTGCTCATAAACAGCCAAGCTCTCAAGATAATAATGATTCTCCAATTTCTCACATTGAAGAAACTGCCCACAGTCTTTTGGGAACACAAGAGGTTTATAATGCGAGATCATATGCTTTCCCAGACACAGTAGAGCCCATGCAAAGTTTCAACCAAATAAGTGATGGTTATTATGCTTTCACTGCCATTGATGATTTCAGCAATATCATCAGTGATGTGGGTGGTGCGCCATGGTCTTATGAGGATAGCCACTCTCCTACAATGGCCATGCCATGTAACTTGCCACCACTATTAATTCCTCCAATGGGCATTACAGCAGGTTATGATAACATAATAGAGAACATAAGTAATGCTGAGCATCTTGCGGGGAGTAAGAGCAATATGCAATTATGCAGCACATTGCTAAGAGCAGAGTGCGACATTCAAATCCCTTCATGTAGAGATGAAATCGATGATGCTTTAGCAATCAACTATGATAATGCAGTAGAGGCCATGCAAAATTTCAAGCAAATAAGTGATTATTATGGTGCTCTCACCGCCATTAATGATTTCAGCATTGTCCTCGACAATATGGGTGGTGTGCCATGGTGTTACGGGGATCACCTGTTTTCTTCAATGGCCTTGCCATGTAACTCCCCAACACCATTCATTTCTACAACGGGTACTCCAGCAGGTTATGAGAACATAACAGAAAACATAAACAATGCCAAGCATCTTGTGGGGAGTCAGACCAATATGCAATTACCCAGCACATTGTTAAGAGCAGAGTGCGACATTCAAATTCCTTCATGGGGAGAGGAAATCGATAATGCTCTCACAGTCGACTACAATAATATGGGGAAAGCGGAGAATGGGAAAAACATGTATGCTAATTCAAGTACAACCATAGCAGAATGGTGGGAAACCTTTGCTCCTTTGTCTGATTGGCTGGATGCACCGAGCAATTATATTCTTTCTATTGAAGACTACTACTAATAGATTGTGTGTTGAGTTTGGACAAAAAAATGTTTACAAATTTGGGGCGGGCTATTTTGAGGTAGTTCAAGCAATCAAATTAATGTTGTGTAATCTACAACTTCTCTTTTTCCAAAAAAGCTTGATGGTATCAAGGAGAAAAATTATAAAACACCTCAATTCAATTCATATTGTATTTGGAGTAGTCTTGGTTTTTACTAGATGAGAAAACTACATTGTAAGATCATCTAATAAAGTTCATTTTCATTCCACCTTTATTCTTTAAAAAGTGAGTGGTATTTATTAGATTATAGATAAATATTATTGTTAAAAAAATAGATTCTAATTTATATTTTTACATTATTGTAATGATGAAAAGTGCATGTCTTGTATTTTTCTCTTTCATTTTGAACACACTATGAATTGATAATTATCTATACAATGAAAATATATAATACGCAATTTATACTAAAATTTGACACATAATCTAAACTGTACCTTATTTTTCTTAAAAATAAATTATTGCTTAAAATATCATATAACTTCTAATTCTATTTTTTTTTAAATTCTAATTGAGGTTAATAATAATGAATAATATGATTTTGATCATGATACACAAACCAATAATCAAGACTTTTCTCTAAATATAAAAAATAATATTTCTTACTAATAAACTTTGGTACAAATAAATCTATGGTTTCTTTGAGCATATGATAAAATCAAAAATTTAATAGATCTTTTTCCTATTAAATTTATACTTTTTAACATTAACCAATAGAAATATACTTAAGAAAATCCTAAGGGTGTATGGTACTATAATGAAATTTATGTAAAATACTATCAATAGGTGTAGGACCATCCTTAAATAAATCTATATCCCTATATGTATACATAGGAATAAAAATATTAGTTAATTGATAATATATCTATAAGGAATGTGAACAATACTATAATAAAAAATGTGGCAGCAGTAAAATTAATTATTTGAAAATTATCGTTATCATGTGAAACAAATATCATGTGATGAATAAGAAAAATAAGGAAAATAAGATTGACAATCAAGATGCACCTAACAATTAAAAGAGTATCATACCATTAATCTCATGGATAGAAAAGTAATAAAAAGTTTGATAAAAGATTAAAATATGGATACAAAGCTAAATAAAATATACATGAAATATACCTCACCATCCTTGTACTACAAGGAGATGATGTAATTAGGGATTAAAAGATAATATATAACAAAGTGTAAATCCATGCTGAAATCTTTTTTTCATATTTGAATGCAGACTAAAGAAAAAGTTTTGTCGGGATCAATGATGAAGATATAAAATTGAAAAGAGAACAATGGGAATTCAAAAATCAGCCATTAAGTAATGAGTAAAGTGAAGAGAAAGAATTAAATACATAGAGAAAGAAATAAAATATGAAAAGTGATGTAAAATATCAATTCACACATTTTTTTAAAATAAAAATAACAATAACTGTACCTTATAAAATATGTGTTGAAATTATCTTTTCACCAAAAGATAGGTAGAATAGAGACACTTGTCACACAAATATAATTAATGATATAAATATATAAGAAACTAAGAATGAAAAGTATGGATAAGCATAAATGAGATTTAAAATATATATAAAACAAACTAAATAATATAAAATATCACACATTTCAAATTAATATAAAATATGAAAAAGGATAAGTGTGCACTATGCACTATGCACTATCCTCCTCCATAGCAGTACACAAACCAAATACATGTTGTCTTATGTGAAGGAAGAGCAGCTCAAGAATAGTTGAGATGAAAGGCTGTTGGTGGGCAGGTTTTCACGTACCAGTGTTGGCTTTTAGTAAGATCAAAATGGGCAAGCTTTTAGTAAGATCAAAATGATACGTTTCTCGTGTTAACTAGACATAGTAAGGGTGGCTGAAAATTTTAGGACAAGCCTCCCAATGTAATCATCACGAAATTACTTTCTCTGCAATATGTACACCCCGTGAAAAAGATTATTTAGTTTCAATTCCTTTCTATTATGTGGTTTCTGGATGCCCGGCAAACCATCAAATCTTAAACAATAATAAGGAAATCGTTATTTTTATGGAAGCAGTGAAAAATATTTTATCGTTATTGTGGTTTTGAATTAGTGTTAAAGATTGAAAGGCATGCTATTTTAAACAAGACAGCAGTTTGTTTGAATCTAACTGTAATACGCTTATTGTATTGAAACTTACACATGATAATTAGCCAAGTTGAATTTTGTCGATTGATTCCAAGAGTCATTGATCAGGTACATCATGATTTCATTTTTAAGAGAAGAAAACATTAGATTAATGGTTTTCAGTATGTTGATAAAGTCCTATGTCTCGATATTTTTGGATTTTTTTTTGGTATTTTTATTTTTTATTGATTTATGGGAGACATTAGAATTTTTATAATTGATTTGAGCATTGTTGATCAAGAACATAATGACTTTCCCATTAAGCCATTCTTATAGAAAGATATTTAATCAATATTTCTCAATAAGGGAGTAAAGCCCCATGGTTAGATGTTTTTTCATTTGGAATTCTTAATTTCACCTAATGGAGCTCCCCAAAAATTTGCAATTTTTGAGTTGCCCATGGACATAATCAACACATAAAGCCCTTGGCCCCATGATTTGGATAGGGTTTTGGCTTTGAAAACCCTTTGTTCTTTTAATTCCACCTTCACCTACCTTGTCAGTTCCTCATTCTCTAAGTTGTCACATGAGCCATCATATGCATTCGACTAGCGGCCCCCTTGGTGTAGACCAATGATCATCCTGTTTGTCGCCCAGTTTAATGTTTCCTAATGTTGGGCTTTAATATTTTCCTAAATGACTTAAGCTTAACTCATTCATTCTTGAGGATTAAATCATTCTTGGTCTAACAATGGCCACTTCTTTAATGCTAACCTTGCCATATGCGTAGGTTTCAAGATTCGTGACTATGGGAAATGATCCTAGTTGTACCTCGCAAGCTCATAGATGTTAAGTGTCAGAAGGTTACGTTGGGTGAGGATAGCGAGATGAGGACATGTGTCCTTATACAAATGTGGTGCCTAGTCTCCACTATTGAGCTCACTGCCTGTGGTTCAAAACCAACAGTGAAGATCAAGCGCAAAAGATAATCTCTATCATTCCTTGCTAGCTCACAGAGGAAAGGTGAACACTTGTTAAAGGATGCGAGATCGGTGAGATATTGGCACATGGATTAAACCACCAATTCATGAACTAGGTGAAACCCACCGACGGGTGAGGTGTCATCTAATTTGGATGAAAGCCATTGGCCAAAGATAAATGAATGAATAATTGTTGAAATTCAAACCTAGTCAGCCCAATGCAAGCCGTTTGATCAACCACTTCATCAAAAGATCGACAACCGACATTCAAAATTGACAAACAGGCATGTGATAGTCGTCTAGTTCTGCAACTAGTGAGCATTAATAATATGCTCTTTGCAAGAGTGATCAAATTGATCTATGTCCATGTCAAGACTTAATTGCCAATAATCATGAAGTATAAAATGTAGATGTCCGTGCACTTGGGAATTAAATGGTGATAATATGCACGCCAACGAATTGCCACCATTTTGGAAGTGTATTTTCTTTGAGCATTGATGATTGTTATCATCACGTCACTTGATAAATACATGATGGAATAACTACTCATTGTATCATTTGCATTTAGTAGTTGAAAATTTTATAAGTTGGAGTTGAGTGAATTGTATGCAATTGTGAGCTTGAGAAACTATCATATAGTGAAAATGCACAAACCAATTGGTTCCGTAGGACCAGTTAGAAGGTCATCTAGATTAAATTTGTAGAGTCCCTATGATGATATTCAAGAACATGGTTCAGTTGTAGAGGATGAGGCTCCTATCAACAAGCCTATGAGTGTGCCTTCAAGGTGTAGCAGGAGGCTACAATTCCAGGGACCTGCTATTGGAAAGATAGAGGATAAAGGCAAGGGACCGACACAATTTGTTGTTGAAGCTTATAGGAAGGTAAGATATCGATGTGGTTCCTTTGGTCAACATAATTTTCCCATTGACATCATATAAAACCCATTTGAAAGTGAAATGGTGACAGACTCTGGCTATTGCTAGTATCTCATTACCCTAGGCCGAGCTCTTGCCCATAGAATGGAGGTATCTTCTATCCTGCCATTGGCTATCAAGACCCTGAGCAAGCAAGATTATTCTATATTCAAAAGGGATAAAGATGAAGAGGGAGTTAATGTCTCTTCTCCATCTCTCACAACGACGTGAAGTGAGAACGTGTACAGTGGATTGGATGCTCGCAGTGGCAAGTCTTCTGGTTGGCGAAAAGGTGGTGTGTGGGATTGCAAATTTTGTGTTCTTTGATAAAAATTTTTGGTGGTTACTCTTTTTTTATGTATGTGGTTGGTACTTTTGGGGTGTTTGATGCTATGTGCCTTCATGGTGATGTGGACATCAGATTCATTGCTAACCTGGTGGCTAAGGGAAATTTTGATGGCACTTTACATTTCCCTATTGATGGTTATTGCAATTTTGGCTTCCCCATTTTCAACATGTTACTACAAGATAACATATGGGGAATTTTAAAATACAACTGAAATTTGAGTTCAAATGAAATTTTTGTGATGTAATTGCATTTCAAGTCAAAAGCTTGTTTGCTCCTTGTGTTATAAAAGAAATTCATGGCTCATTTGCAAGGGGTTTTGGTCTTAAGTTTTGAGTCGGGTGTATGTCTGGGTAGAAAATAGAGTGCAAAAAGGAATTAATGAATAGAGCAGATAACTTGTTTTGGCTATGATGGTGTGTATGTAGTAATCTTAAATGGTTCTATAGTAATGACTGATATCGAAACAAATCTATAATTCTAATGCATGTACTCTCCTTCTATGAGTGGTTGGAAAGTTTGAACGAAATATCAAGGATATATTTGTTCATTTTCAAATATTTGTTTGAATGTATGTCTATGTTTCTTCTTTGATTCAAGGATTCAATTAAAATGCTTAAATAGAGCCATAAATTTGCAGTAATTTACAAAGGATTTAGTAAGAAATCATGTCTTAGAAATTGTGACCTCCATAATGCAATGTGTTGTGAGAGTTTTCCATTATTATTAGAATTAAATCATTTCTATATTACTGGTTGTTGTGTATGTGACTTCGATGCCCAAATTGACAAGACACTGGTCTATTTGTTAAATATTTACAATAGAAGTGTGTTAATTGTCTATCTAGTCACTGATTTGAAATCAGAACCCCCACCTCAGCAAAGGTGTAAAATCCTGGTGAATCTTTCATTTTATTTGAAAAAAGACATTAATTTTCCTTGTGAATCTATGCACATTATTAAAAAAAAACTGTAAAATCTTGGTGAATCTTAATGAATAATTGGTAAAAATAATAATCATAGTGGTGAATCCTAGTGAATAATCACTAAAAAGGTTAATTACAATGGTGAATCTCTCCTTTAAAAATTTGCATAGTTGGTTAGCGTAGTTCCCCCATATTCTATTTATTTTTTGTAATATCAAAGTAGGGCCCTGAGGGTGGCAACCACTGATGAGGTTAAGGGACAACACCCCTTGTGGGGGTCAAGGGGATAGAGACCTCTTGTGGGGGTCGAGGGGGAAACACCCCCTCATCGGGTCCGGGGACAATGGCCTTGGCGCACTCCTGTCACGATACAGGCAAGGTCGAGTGGGTAGAGCCCCTTGCCACCAACCATAAATTCATTATCGAAAACACATTGAAGTACACATGGATTAAGCATTTTTTTTAAATATCACTTTAAAATTAATACTAAATGAAAAGTGAATATTTTACCAATGATTAGCTATTAATCGAATGGCTCTAGGTTTATTCCACGACCTAATACACACGTGCCTTTTAAAAGGCTTGTTGAAGCCCGAAATTTGTTTTGGGCCACACGATTAGGTTTAATCATGTGGACCAAAATAAATTTTGAACCTCAACAAGCCTTCTAAAAGGCACATGCCTATTAGGTCGCAAAATCAACCTACAACCATCTAATTAAAAAGATAATCAATGATTCGATGACAATAAATAAAAGCCCTATACAATGCTTAATTATCCCTAAAATTAAATGGTAATTTATTATTGTGGCAATAGTGCCCCAAAACTAATGGTACTAATATAATATTATTCGAGAATATAATTAATATTTGCAATTATAGTATAAACTATTGGTGAATAGGTTCCAATGACACATTGTTTAAAAAATAATCAATAGGCGAATTAATCGAGACAAAATTATTTTTTTGTAAAAACCTGGTGATTCAACATCCTTTTTAGCCTGTACTATTCGCCATTTCTGGAGGTACGGATTTTAATTATTTTCCAATTGGTGAAGATTCTCCACTAAAGCTTTTCCTAATCATGAGGCATCTGTGTGAAGTATCTTGAAATAGCCTTTGATTCCTAGTGAGTGAGTCACAGTTTGCTCAAAGATAAGCCAAAGTATCTTGAAATGGCCTTTGATTCCTAGTGAGTGGGTCACAATTTGCTCAAAGATAAGCCAATCTTTTAGTAATTCATGTATATTTTCTTCTCATAAGAATTGATTTGTGAATTAATGTGTTCTACGAGGTATGAATTGAAATGAACATAGCAAGAACACCCTCGTAGGTCCCACAAAGCCTAAAGTGTAGAAGATTTTAGTTTTTGACTGAATCTTGTCAGTTGGCCATTCATTTTAAGGATCTTAAGTATAGAAGTTGGCTAATCTTTAGAGATTCCATAGGTGCACTAGAAAAACACCAACAAAATGGAAAATTTGGTGGGGAATACCTCATTCTCCAAATGTAGATATGAAATATAGATTCAAATGATAATGTGAATCTAAACACCTCATTCAGATGCTAACAAATTCTTGAACTTGGTAGAAGATTTTGAGTGTAACAAAAATTGAAGGATCCAAACATGACTCTACTATGGAAGATAGCCCATAACGTTTTCCATTTTTGAAGAAACCTCATCCAACTTGAAATTAAGTCCTTTGAAAGGAGGTTGAGACTCTAATTCAATGAACCTCATCAAGCATATATCGAATAGTTGGATCTCTAGTTTTAAAGACAAAGGATAGTCAGCCACTACAAAATACCAGGTACTTTCATAAAATTTGAGGAAATTAGAACATATTATGGGTAAATCAGGATAAATTTCCTATGATCAAGATGTAAGTGATTCCCTAATAGGTGAATTAGCACTAGATGAGGGAATAGTAGTGATAATTTAGCATGCCTTTGCATATAAGTTGAAATTTATGTAATATGATGAAAGGAGCATGTTATATTATTAGATCTTAGGCAGAATTTATAGGGAGTATATGTGCTAAAGGCTTAGGATCACAATTGCAAAAGGAATTGATGTAATATTGTATAATTGTATAGTAGATGGGTATGTGTAGGGTCGTCATGGAAAAATTAGACCTTAAGTGGAGAAAAATTCATAAAAATCAAAGTTAGGCAACTTGATGTAAAAATTTGAATAATTTATCTATATTATTTCAAAAATATGTAAGAATAGAATTTGTAGCAAATTGAATGTAGTTTCTAAACTACTAGGTTTATTTATAAAAAAAAGTTCTATTTGGTGAAAATTTGAAATTTGAATGTAGTAGTACTTAAATTTCAGGGAAAAAATAAGAAGTAGGTGTCTATCTGACCACCCTAACCACACTAAAATGATAATTCCTTTTATAAGATTTTAGATATAAGTAGAGGACTCATGTCCCGATGTGATGAATATTTTTTTGTAATTTTTTACAAGTAAATAATTAATTATGAATTGTTTATTACAACTTTTAAAAAAGATAAAAAGTTGTATGTCTGACCACCTTAACTTGGTTAAAACTTCATGAAATTCATTTTTATTTTAATCTTATAGTATGCAAAGCATAGAATGTGACACATGTTTTGGATTCAAACCATGTGATACCGTTTGAAAGCTATAGATGTTTTTCAATTAGCCTATCAATTAGGACTTTATTCGTAATTCAAATAGAAAATGAATAATAATTATTTATTAAATTCAAAGTAAACATAATTTATATTGGTGGAAATTTGAGAATCTCCTTTAAAAACCCCTTTTGTTTGATCAATTTTCGGTAAAAAATAGTCGTCAGCCACATACCCTACACATACCCATCGTATCACCACTTTTTGGCCCATCATGATACTGCACATACCCATACATTAAATTCCTTTCCAAGAATTAAGGATGAGTTGTCAATTTGTACCATTTGGTGTAAATATTGATAAAAGCATGCAAGGTGAACAGTCCTTGTCCCACAAAGGCAATTTCAGTACTGATAGGTATAGGGCCCTCAACTTTGACAAATTTTGTGGTTACCCAAATATTTTACCACCCAAGATTAGAGACAAAATACGAAAGTTTAGTGGTCAGAAGTCAGAATGAACAAGCATGTGCAAGAATTTCCTAATGTGATGGGAGATTATGAGATAGATTTTGAAGATGTGGTTATGAAACTCTTTGTTCAATCCTTGAAAGAAGATGCAAGAGACTAGTTCTCTTTCATTCCAGTGTCTTCTGTACATTGTTAGAGTGAACTTAAGGAAGTCTTCATGGAGTAGTTTTGTGAAAGAATAAATCCAACTGTTGCAAGGAACAACTTTATGGAGATCTCTAGGGATAAGGAAGAGTTGATCCTTGCTTTCAACCTTAGATTTGCAAAGGTCATAAGAGAAATCCCTGAACACATGAGGCCAAATGATGTAGAACATTTGATTGTATATTTGGGAGCATTTTATAGTAAGATGGGTTTCTTGTTGAGAGATAAAGAGCCTACTACCTTACAACAGGCCTACCAAAATGCTGTGAATATTGAGAACAATTTGAAGTACTCAATCATGGGGGGACCTATGATTGCTAGTATGAATAGCTTTTAATAGAATACAAACTATTGAGCCAAACAAATTAGGAAGTAAAAGTGTTTTTTAGGAAAAGAATCCCTTAGATGTTATATCTGCATTACTTCCACATGATGCTGAACATGAGCAAGCATCAACCTCATATCAACCAGGATTGGGAAGGGATGACTTAGTATTCTCTATCAGAGAGTTGTATGAAATGAAAATACATGTTAAGGAATCACTACATGACTTGTTTTCAAGATTCCTAAATGTTCTAATGAAGATACCCAAGAGTGTTAGACCTAACGACTTAATGCACATTGATTTGTTTTGTGAAGCCTACAAATCAAGATTAAGAAAATTGCCTGACAATTTGAAGCCTCATAGTCTTGATCAGGTAGTGGATTAGATAAGCACTATGGAAGAAATTGAGCATAGTTATATGCCACTTGTTGCTTCCCAGAATGTGGGAAATGATTTCCATAGTGAGGAGAATCAAAGGCTAAGGTTGACAGATCAAGAAGTTGCATCAGAAGGAGGACAATTAGTCGATGATTGTTGTTATTCACAAGTACTCTAGATGTAGGCTCAAATGGTAGTGATGAAGATGAAGAGACAGAGTATGAGGATAAAGGAATAGTACCTAATTTTCTTCCTTGGGATGTCATAGTTTTTGAGCAATCACAAGAGGTACAGGGTGAAACCTTAGATGTTGATCCAATAAGGAATAATGATGCAAAAGTTAGTGATGGAGATGCACCTGATCTCAGTTATATGTCACAAACGAGGAATCAAAGGGATAAGATCGAGCTTGGTCAATCTTCTATTGAATATCATTCTTCTTATGAAATGGAGATGGAGTATTTTTCTTCAAGTAAAGGGTATGTTAATAGCCTTGAAGGGGTGTGCTTCCTAGGTAGTGAGCAATTCTCTTCATGTGAATGATTTTCTAAATGTGGATAAATTGTTATGAGTGAAAATGATGAAGAGGATATTGAAAGTGTTTCTATCTACTCTTCAAGTGATTACACTGATTTTTAACACACTGATGATCAAAGATATTGGGATCCTAACATTGAGGAGGAAGGGGTACATGTGACAATCATGAAGGTGTTGCAAAATACCTTATTTGATGAATCTTTACTAGAAGATGGGGTCATAAATGATGATTCCTACTTGTGTAGGAGCAATCCACTTTTTGAGGAAAATTATGATAAGTTTGTGGCAAACACTATTGGTGAATATCTTGAAAAAGGTACAAAGAAGAACCAGATTCATATGTGTTAGTTAATAGATTTATCACCTAACTCTATATTCTTATGCCCACAAAAGGTGATAAATGTAACCACAACTGAATCGGTAACATGACAACATTACAAACTTCAAACCAATTCTTTGCTTATTTTAAAACGTGGCAACTAGCTTTATCTAATAGTCAATGAATAATTTTTAAACTAGTAATGATTTTAACTAGAAAGAAAATAAAGGAAGGGGCTTTTAACTAGAAAGCTTTAAAGGTATCTATCAACTTCATGCAATAAGAAATGAAACTGCTTAAGAAAATATAACAACTAAACCAATATCAGGGTGAAATTAGTATTCACAGATAATAACACCACAAAAATAAAACAAAATATATCATCCATCATCCCAATAATAGATATCACACTAGCAAATATTTAGTATAAATAGAACAAATCCATACATCATAATTCAAAGATTATGCATGCATAAACTTCACCAATGTCTTCTATATCAAAATAATAGATAATAGCCAAAATAACAAAGTTTTCTCTAATGAGTAAATGAAAATTTTCCCAAAAGATCCTAACCACATCAGTCGAATCCATATTTAAACATAGCGAATTTCTTTGGTAACGGTTTCTTTAAAGTAACCGTACCAAAAATTAAAAGAAGTCCTTAACTTAAAAGAGCCAACTTTAAAGAAAGTATTTGAAAATACTAAAAATAAACTATGTGTTGGTCCCACCCACTTCAACTTCTTTAGCTTCCGGTTCCTCAACGCCTTCTTGTTGCAACAACCTTTCCTACACCTTCATTCTAGCTTTGTATTCCCTATACCTGGTAATGATTGTAAAAATCTCTCTGCTACCTGGTGTTATTGTGATTTGAAGCTCGGTTCTTTATTTTCTGAGAGCAACTTCAGATTCATTCAGTGTGTCAAACCTCCTTTCTACTTTAGTTTTAAAATTTTTAAGATAGAGTTCCAGCCTCCCAAGCTTTGAGAAATATTCTTTAGTCATTGTAGCAGCATCTACTACTTCCTTGTTGAAGACTTCTTTGAATTTCAAGCAAATTTCCTTTGTGTCTATAATCTTCTCATCAAATTCATCCATTATTCTCACTTATAGGTCATGAAAATTCCCTTTGATTTCTCTGAACATATCCAGATACTTTTCCAGTACTTCAGTGATTTCTTTTACCAATTTATCATATATGCTTAATTTCCATTTAAGTGAATCAAGCCACAAAGGATCTAATTTCTTTGGATCACTAACAATCTGTTCATTGATCAACTTCAATTGGTCCATGGAAACTAATTCTTTCATTTCTTCTAAAAGCACATAAAGATTGGTATGATCTTTCCCAATATGTTACAGTTCTGCTATTAATCCTTTTCTTTTATCAACAATGTGAGTGTAGGAACTCACAAAATTACTAATGAAAAATATAGTTTCCTGAGATAATTCTTGAATCCACTGATTGGAATCCTTGGAGTAATTTAGATTCTTCCTAATCAATTGCATCCTAGACTCATCAATAAATCTCTCATGGAAACTAGAGGCCCTAGCAGAAAAAAGGGGAGAAACAATAGAAGAGATAAAGTTTTTGAAATCCAAAACCTAAGATTGCAATTTTACCCTTTCCTTCCTTTCTTCTTTTACCTGCTTGGCTAAAGTATTGACTGAATAACTAGCATGATATACATCACCCTCAGGTGTCTTGGGACCCATGTCAACATGTATGATTTTATAATTGGTCATGGTTATCTTATCATCATCCAAATCCTTTAAAGGTTCTACAATATCTAGTATCTGATTATGAGAGACAATGTCATCTAGTATTCTTGACATTTTTTGAGCTTTCTTGGGACCTCTGGAAGATTGAAGAATTTTTTCATCATATCTACTCCAAAAAATGTCGTGGGAGTGTATTTCCTCTTCTTTTCTACTGCCTTCCTCAACCATACTAGAGAGTTTTCTATCAGGATGGAGGCTTTATCAATTTGAACAACTTCTCTAGACTCACTAGGAATAATTGATATATTTTCTATAGGAGGAGAAGGTTCTTCAGGCAAGGGTGGGAAAGTATTATCTTCAACAATATGCCTAAAAATATTATCTGAATCTTCTGACATAGGTTTTGTTTGGATAGTCTTCTTTTTAGGAGCAAGGGTAGATGGGTTGTCTTGTTCACATATTAATTTCAAGTTGACTAATTCTTCATTTTTTTCACCATCACCCCCAGATTTTGAATTGGCACTAGAAGACCTGGTAGCTATTCTTGTTGATGATGTACTTCCAACAACTACCTAGCTAGATCCTTGTTCATTTCTCTGGGATGATTTTGGTTCATGAATATAACTAACAACCTTACGCCATTTTCCTTCTAACCAATCTTGAGTCCTTTTGAATACTAGTTTAGCTCATGTACTCTTATATAAAACTTCATCTTTACCCTAGTCAACTCTAGGATGCAATTTGTTAGGAAAATTCTCATATTCGGGATCAAGAACCACCGAATCTTCAATCACATTTTCAAGAATTAGGAAAGAGAGACCAAAAGTTTGTATCTTCTCAAAGGTTAACCTCATATGATCCCTCCTGAAAAATCCATTTCCATTAGTACAATCTTCTTAGAAATCCTTAATTGAAGGTTGGTGTTGATACGAGCCAGAAGAATACAGGTCTCATTTTACAAAGCCATTGTTGTCAAAATTAGTTCTTACAAACAAGTATTGGAGTTTGTATTCTTTAAGAATCCTTTCAACACCTTTAGCCATCTAATTTTTTTTGCATGAGAAGGAAGGAGTAACTAATGGGGAGGCATACCCATGTTTTCCCATATTCATATATTTTATATTCACTATGGCCATTTGTCTGCAAACCTCCAAAAATACCAGAAATCCTTGGGATACTTAGTTAATTTTAGTGGGGCCTTTTTATAACCTCTTATCCTCAAATAAGAAAATCTATCAAACTGGATATAAAAACTTCCAAATTTCAACACCAAAGATTTTGACTCAAGGGAAAAACACATTTTAGGGTTTCTATCTAGTTTTCTCACAACTTCCATTAAAAATAAATCATTAACAAGACAATATTCTTCCATCCCAACCTACCTCATAAACTATGGATAACATTTATATACGAGCATGCCAGAAGTTGGTGGCACTTGTGGTTTCAACCCTGGCCAGAAATATCTCTGACTAGCAATGATATATATCAAACAGGAACACAGATGGAAAGTAGCAGTCTTTTGAAAATTGACTAATTGTTCATGCAAGTGGAAGCAAATTATATTAGCCCAATTGATAAACACATCATGATCACAAATAACCAATATAAATTGATACATCTAGTCTTCAAATAATTCAATTTGTGCATTCCTGACAATATGATGAAGTAAAACAATAGCATCAGTAATTTTTTGCTTTAAAATGCATCCTTTTAAGTTTATTGGGTAACTAGGACTTACCTCTTTTCTCCAATTTTGACCACCCTTTGGCCATATAATTTTTACAGTAGGCTTCATTAACCCTAAAAAATTTGTTAGCTGCTACAACAAACATCTCTTTTATAGGTGTCGTCTCTAGAATTCTCAATGCATCACACTTAACATTAGGCTCTACTATTCTTGGAAAACCATCAATCATTTTGTTCTTGGACAAAATACTTAAACCAGCATAGCCTAAATGTCCATACTTGAGATTCCATAGCTTGGAGGGGTCTTGAATGGTGCTCTTGAGGGCTACTTGTCATACTATTGTACATTTTTCATTCATGAGAGGTGCAACAATGGACTGAGATAAGAAACACATCTCAATATTCAAAGGAAACATCTGGTTCTTTTTCATTTTAACTAATGCAAACACTTTCATCCTCTCATTATTTTTATAAATAATGCATTGACCCTTCTCCATCAGAACTTTATATCCATTTTGGATTAGTTGTCCAACACTCATGAGGTTATGCTTTAACCCAGGAGCAAGAAATACATTATGTATCTCCTTCTCACCTTTCTTGGTGCAGATCATGATAGATCCTCTACCCACAAATGGAATTAAACCATTTTTCCCCATTCTTATCTCTAACTTTTCATTTTTATCAATGAAAGAAAATAAAATTTCATTACCACTCATGTGGTTGCTATAACCAATGTCCAAATACTAGACTTTGGCACTTCCTTGTTCACCAAGGTTGCACATGATGAAGGTTGTGGACTGATTTCCTTGAGCCACATTTGCATTTTGTTTTGACTAATTGTCATGATTTTTCTAGAATTCACTTGCATAATGACCAAATTTATGATAGTAGTAGCATTCAACATCACCTTTTTCATTCTTTTGATTTGAACTGTTGTTCTTCTTACCTTGTCGAGAGCTAGTATGAGAGGTACTTGCACCCTCTTGGTTGTTTGCTTGTTTTGAGCTATCTCCTCCAGCATTTCCTTGTCTAGAGTTGCCATGACCTCTACCTCTTGAGATCCTTCCACCATTGTTTCTTCTCCACCATCCTCTTGCATTTGACTAAGCTTTAAAAGCTTGCTCTTGGGAAGAGGTAGCATACCTATTTAGGTGTTGCTTGTGGGTTTGTAAAGAACCCATCAACTCATTAACAAACAATGTTGTGAGGCCCTTTGCCTCTTAAATGGCAATCACAACTACATCAAACTTCATGGGTAAGCTCTTGATGATTTTCTCCACAATCCTTCGGCCTTCAAAAATATCTCCATTCACTCTCAACTGGTTTATCAAACCTAAGAGTCTTGTGTGAAAAACTGAGATGGATTCATTGTCCTTCATTTTGAGAGTCTCAAACTCTCTTCAAAGCATCTGGAGCTTAACCAATCTGGCTTTATTAGTCTCTTTGTAGCTGGTTTGGAGGATTTCTCAAGCTTCCTTTGCATAGTTAGCTATTCCTATTATGGGAAAAATGGCCTTTGTCAAGGCTACTTCTATTAAACTCAATGCCTTGGCATCTTTCCTCCTCAACTCCTTCAATTGGTTCTTCTAGTTGTTTGTGAGAACTGCATATGTTGCAATGTTAGTTACATCATTGAAACCACTGATCACAAACTCCCACAAGTCATTTGCAACCATTATGGTCTTCATCTTCTTTTCCCAAACATCATAATTTTTTCCATTAAAGGACGGTGGTTGCTGCCAACTCTTCCAATCATCTCCAACCATGTCTCCAACAAGAAAAAAAACTTAATACCCCAAAAAAATTTCCTAACTCATGAAGAAATGGGGCCTATGGCCTTGATATCACGTGAAAATTTCTCAATGCACAAAACAACACAGAGCTACTGCTATGTTTCCCAATCAGCTAGGAATACACAAAAAAAATGTGGAAGCACAAGGAGACATGCAACTTTCTATTTGTATTCAATAAGCTAGAAATGACAATACATAAAAGAATAAACATAAAGTTCAAAAAATAAACTCTAAGCTATTGATTACTAGCTATTGGGAGCTTTCATGAGGTGATCACATAGATAGAAAATTTTAGGAGCTTCTAGGAGCTCACTGTTAGGAGCTACACAAAGGTCTTTCAGGAGCAATCACTACTCAATCACAAAAATAGACTAAATACAATTGTTGTTGTGGACAGGCTTCTCTGAATCACATAGAGAACAAAAAACGTTCTCTTCTTAGACTAGTCGTGCAAAAATTGAGTCTTCCCAACTGACTTTCAATTGTCAATATTCATTCATTTTGTCTCTCAAACATTCCCTCTCAAAAAATTTGAAATTACCTACCACTATAAATTTGGAATTCAAAATTTCCTACCATATTTAATTTTGAAACTGTTAGGAGCTATAGGGATGAAGATCCCAAAAAATGTCATTGAATAAAGGGGCTACTAATGGATAGGTGAAACAATTGAGGGGTTTGATGTGAGAAGAAGAGGCTTCAGGAGCAATAAATTTTCCAACAGTAACTGTCTGTATTAAATTCTTCTAGAAATCCTAGGTTCACAGGTTTCATAAAGGAATAATTTGAATATGATATTTGATGCTACAATGTCGAACTCACAATTAGAGGAAGTATTGAAGTAAGAAATTTATCTGTTCATTCTAGATTCAATGGTTGAAGCATCAGCTAAGGAAGATGATAGAGAAAGCATATCAAGGAATTATGAAGGAGGAATGTTTTCTCATAGCACTACTAATAAGGATTTGGAATTAGATACTCCTAATCCCAATCACATGGTTCAGAATGAGGAGGGGTTGTTGCTCTTATCGAGATGAATGAAGGGTATTTTGTGGAATATTAGGGGCTTTAATGTCCCTAACAAGAGGTGCTTAATAAAACATTAGATAGATTCTAGTGAGGTTGACATTTTTCTATTGCAAGAAACAAAATTTTCAAATGAACAAAACAAATAAAAATGAACAAATCGATCAAATGGGAAACACATTATATTCTTGTTGTAGTGGAATCAAGAGGAATTGAAGTTTTATATGATCTACTGAAGGTCAAAATGGAATTTATCATAACCCAAAAATAGTGGATGCTCATCAAGATTGAATGTTATCAACACATATTTTGGATCTTTAACATATATGGTCCTAATTCTTCTATTGGTAAGAAATGGGTATGGAATCCCTAGCAACACGCATCAATTTGTTGAAGGGGGAATTAATTATTTTAGGAGGGTATTTTAATGCTATTACATCTCCAAAAGAGAAAAATAGAGGTATCATACCTCCTCTAATTTTAATGGAGGAATTTTCTAACTTCATCTTAGATAATGCATTGATAGCTTATTTACCAACTAATGGTAAATTTATCTAGACAAACATAAGGACGCATTTTTATCTCATTAAAAAAATATTAGATACATTCCTTATCTCTATAATCTAATCCAATAGTGGTTTTCAATGTGCTTCTTCCTTCCTTACATTTCCTTGATCAGATCACTATCCAATCCAATTGGAGATAACTTGGAACCATATTCCAAGTAAATTTAAATCATCATTTAAATTTGAACACATATGGTTCAAAGAAGAAAACTTCATGCCAATCCTCAAATAATGGTGGGAGACAACACCAGTTTTGGTAGGATCCAAAAATTTTCAACTAGCCAAGACACATCAATTTATAAAAGGATATATCAAACAATAGAATCTTCTCAACTTCAAAAATATTTTTGAACAAAGAAATATTCTTCTACATCAAATTCATGAGATAAGTAAACTTTTCATTCAATTTGGTATGAACAATGAATCTTTCCAATGCCATAATCAGCTTTAGAAAGAACTAGAAGAAGTTCTTGCTAGATAAAAAATATATTGAAAAAAAAAATCTAGAGAAACCTAGTTAAAAGACGGAGTTAGCAACATGAAGTTCTTCCACACTTCATCTAAGGTAAGATGAAATGCTAGTACAATTTTCCTAATTAAATATATTTCCAATGAATTGTTAAAAGATGAGTGCAAATTGAAAATGAGGCCATCTTATTCTTTTCTAATCTCCTCTCCAAACTAGCGAATTAGGGTCCTGAGTTGGCTGGAAAATAAAAAGAGTTTTTAAATTTCATTCTAAGAGTAGTTAGTTCAAAACATGTTTCTTTTGGGCCAATTCACTTTGGAAGAAGTAAAAACTATAGTATTTGCACTTTCTCCACACAAAGCTCCAAGTTTGAATGGTTTTACTACACTATTCTATTAGAAATGTTAGGAATTTGTAGAAAGAGATATCTAGCTAGCTTTAGAGGAATCTCATAGGAATGACACAATGGTAAAAGATCTTAATACTACTCATATCACCCTTATTAAATAAAAAACAAAATACCTTCCTCATTTGTAGATTTTAGACCTATTTCCCTCTATAACACCATCTATAAAATATTTCAAAAGCCATCACCTTGACTTGCCAAACTTATTTTGGATATAATCTCAAAGGAACAAGGGGATTTTGTTCTAGGAAAAGAGACAACTGAGGTGGAAATAATATTCAATTCATCAAGGAAAAATTCTTGCCATGATTATAAAATTAGATATGATAAATTCCTAGGATAAAATAAACTAGGGATTCTTATCAAAGGTCTTGGCAAGATTGGGGTTTGGTACAAAATGGTGTAAATGGATTCTCTCTTATCTCAAGAATATAAAGTATTTAGTACTCATAAATGGACCACTATCTAGTTTATTCTTTGCTTTTGAAGGAGTAAGGCAAGGGGACCCCCTCTCTCCCTTTCTCATTATTGTGATTACAAAAGTGCTAAGTAGGGAAATTTAAGCCTTCCATATATCAAGTAAGTGGCATGTCCTAAAAATACCAAGATTAGACATTATTATTGATTATCCCTCAATGTGTAAGCTAAGAATATTAAGTTTGTGTTGGAAAACTATTGTCTAATTTCAAGACAAGTGATCAATCAAAGGAAATAAAAAATATTCTTCCAAAATACAAGTACTATGGTAATTTCCCACATTCTCTCAATTCTAAAATTCAATAAAAATACTTCACCAGGTACTTATTTTGGTCTTCCTTTCTTTGTAGGGGCTCAAAAAGCTTCATTTTGGAATAAAATATCTATGGCTATTCAAAACAAAGTATTATCATGGAGGGGTAGATGGTTGTCACTTGTATGGAGACTTACTATGATAAGAGTAGTCCTATCCACTATTCCAAATTATTTTTTATCAATGATAAAAATACAAAGAGGGGTTAATGAGAATATTATCAAGGCTACTAGACAATTCCATTGGAAAGACAATTTATATAATTCTTGGAAAATAACTCTCTTGTTTCCTAGGATAAATTGTGCAAAGATAATTTTTTTGGAAGTTTTGGATTAAAAACCTAGAATTGAGAAACTTAGCCTTAGGTGCAAAGCTAACTTGGAAGCTATATGCAAACTCGTCATCAAAATGGAACTAAATTATGAGATCTAAATACCTAGATTCAAGACAGCTAAAAATAATCTTCACTGTATCAAATCCATTGGAAGGATACAAAATTTGGAATTTTATTATCACATGTCGACATGTAGTATCCTCCTTCCTTTCACAGATCATCAATAATGGAGAAAATATTAATTTTTGGGATGAATCGTTGAATGAGAATTGTGTGCTATCTTTAATTGATTATTTATAGGAGGCTTAGGATTGCCTAAAAGTAGTATGGGCCTCAAAATTGAAATATTATGTAATAAAAGACAACTCAATATTTAAGTCTACTATTTCATGGAGAAACATCCACAATCTCCCATTTCCACAACATTAGAAGAAAAAGCTACAACTAATTCTAGAGTCAAGGGTTGTTCTACTATCAGATGTTGAAGATAAAATTATTTGGGCTCCATCTATGTGAGGTCAATATAATATCAAGCAAGGTTATAAATCTATGACCTTCGAAGATAGGATTCAACTAGGAAAATGACCATATAAGCTCTGAGAGCACTCCTCAATCCTACTTAAATCAAGTGCTTTTTCTTGGTTATCTCTCCACAAGCAAGTTCTCACAAGTTGGAGACTTTCCAAGTTAGGCACAACTCAACCTTTCAACTATATTCTATGTGGTTCTTGTATGGAAACAACAGATCATCTCTTGCTTCATTATAGCTTTGCTCAAACATGTTAGAATTGGATTCAAAATAAGCTTCATTAGTTTTCCCCCTTTCCAAACACTATTTTGGAGTTATTCTAGAGTTAGCTATTATTATATAAAGGTTCTCTTTTCGATGCATTATGGGTGGTGATTCCTACACTACTAGTATAGAACATATGACATGAGTGAAAAATAAGGATTTTTTAGAAACTTATCTCTAGACATCAAAAATTTCTTCAATGAATTGAATAGAAATATATCAAAAGTAGTAATGGAAAATGTGTTAGAAATCCAAACCCATCTAATTTATTCTCAAGCTAGGAAAATTAAATGTTAAATATTTCGTCCCTTCTCATGCTCCAAATCAAGGTGCATATTCTAAGGTTTATCATGTGGATAGAAGTATAATCAAATGGCGTGCTCCATCCCCAAATTTTATAAAACTCAAATTTGATGGTGCATCTAAAGGTAGTCTAAGTGTATCAGGTTAGGTTGTGTAATTCATAATGAAAAAGGATAAATTTTAAAAGGATTTCCTTAAGTTACTTCTGAGCTCTAATAATGCAACAAAGGCTCATGGATTGTTAGCAGGTGTCAAGCTAGCACATAATATGTAGGTGAAAAATCTCCACATTTGAAGAGACTTATTAAATATTATCAATACATTCATAAATAGGCAAGCCAACAATTGGACCATCTCCGACATTTTAAGACTAGTTTGGGAACTCCTTGAGGGTTTTTTTTCAATAACAATTACACATTGTTACATGGAAGTCAATTTAGTAGAAGACACATTAGCAAACCAAACTTGTAAAATGGAGAGAAAAGGCCTCCAAATTAATTCTTCCAACTTTTCCAAATTAGATGATTTTCCACAAATCAACTGTAGAGAAGGCCAAGGGAGAAACATCCCTAGGGTCTCAAGATAACTAGGTGGTTAACACCCAGTCAATCTTGTTTTCAACATTATTGGTTTGGAAAGATATTTTTTTGGTTCTCAAGTTGGTTGTATAGAACCTTGAATTGCCCCTGTAATAATGTCATATGCCCTGCATTGCATCCCTCCTAAGGAACATTAGAAATTTTGTACATTTCAAGTAATAGATTTGATGTTATAAGTTCACACAATTATATCATAGCTACCGCAATACACCCACCAAAAGGAGGTTCCAAAAAGACTATTTATTGTGCTTGATGTCCAAAAATTTCAGGTGTCATACAAGCACAAATTTAGGTATGTTTTGAGCTCAAAGGATCTGGAAATATATGCCACTAATCTACTGAGGTTGTAGAAAGTACCTCCGAGATGATTTTTCTCTATACATTCAACTATTGGGGCCTTTTTTATATTGATCACGTCATTCCTGTATGGTAGTTGTCCAACAAGGCTAAGTAGTAGTTATCTTGTTAAGCTCTTGGGATCGTAGAGTTGATGTTTTAATCTTGTGTGTTAATTATACCACAAGCATTGCATCACATCCCCCCAAATGAGGTTCTACAAATAATAATCATTTTTCTTGATATCTGATGGTGCCACATGTCATATGTACACAATTTTAGGAATGTTTTGAGCTTGAAGGATAATAGAAGGTGCACCGTTGGTCCATTTCTTATCTAGAAGGTTGTAGGTCCTACCTCATGAAGTTTTTTGAACCATTACAGTATTGGCTATCAAGGAATTGATGCTTGATCAACTTAATGATTGCAGGATACTACCACATGCCCACCATCTTGCACCCTTGAATAGGTTCCAAAAAGCTTACTTTATGAGGTTTGCAAATTATTTTTCCACATATCCATTATCCACAAGCCTAGGAATGTCTCATACTGATAAGAGCTTAAAGTGTGCATCATTGGTCTAATTTTCACTTCAAGATCAGTAGTGGGAGACCATGAATGATTTCATAGTTAATTATGTGCTATATCTTGGATTTTTTTTAATGTGTTCTATGGAAGATCTCTAAATCCTACTAATTGCTATGTTTTAGGTCAGTGCACTTTCTTAACCAAAGGTAGTAGTAATTCCTTTTTGTAGATCATGCTTGCTTTTAATCTCTTATTTTGATGGGAGATAATGAGTAATCACTCTAGCTTAGAGGTACTCTTATTAAATCAAGGAAGGTAACCAAATTTTATAACATTGTGAGCTTGTGCCAAAACTTATTATTGGCATTTTTACCAAGGCAAGAGTTGTACATGTGAGAAGGTAGAAAGCCATTATCATCTGTTAGGTGATTGAAGAGACAATTGTTTACCTATGTTTATTAGTGCACTCATCATGGTGTTCATTTAAGAAAGAATAATATTTGTCTCATAAGACATTTTGAAGATGTATAACCTTAATTCATTATGCATATGCCTACGAAAATTTATTTTTGTAGTGATATGGATACTCCCATTAGGTTGGTGAGATCCCATAAATAGATGACCTTCCTTGGCATGATCATGGAGCTCTAGTTGAAGTGAATCATTATAGAACAAGACTTCATGTTGATCGATGTGGCTAAAATTAATCTGGGACAAGACTTCTTATTGGAAAATGATCGATAAAGAGTGGATTATTATATCTCCTTGCATTTTATGGAGTATCTCCTTGATCTAAAAATCCTAAAGGTGGAGATGGCATAAATGGCTTGGAATATTTTTATACTGAAATTACTAGAGACCCGAGCCACGACCCTCCACACCACCTGCTATCCCTACCGCGCAACACCATGACAGTTGGGGTAGGTTGAAGGTTCCTAAAGGATATTCTATTTATTGTACCAGTCTGATACTTTGAATGGGTAGGAAATTTTACCAATTATATGCAAACATTTGGTGATGAATAGTTTAACTTTTATGTAATTTATGTTTATGTTATGAGGTGCTTAATGTCTTTCCCTAGTTAGCAATATATTTTTTCATAAGAGTTTTGGTGTCTTTTTTGAGGTGCTAGATGATTGACCACTAGAACAATTGATATTTAAAATCAGCTCTAATTTTTAGGATTTTTTCTCTAGTACCTTGTGTAGTGTAGGAAAATGTATCCCTTTACATTTTCACACTTGTTTGGGTCTCCTATTAAAACCCGGCTTTTATGTCCCAATTCAACATATTCTGTCCACGCCCAACTAAAACGCCCAGCGACAATCCAATATTTTAAATCAAACCTATCCAGCGTTCAGATTCATCCATGGCGCCCCATCCCGGCATAAACCGAATCCAACGTCCAGGCCTGATCTGCGCATTATTCAGAACCAATGATTTCGGTGCCTGACCAAACCAGCTATGCTGACTCAGCAGTTCGGTCGCAATATGTTCATCTCGAAGCTTGGTTCCGCGAAACAGAAACCTCTTCTCCAGACCGGTTCCGCCGAAGCTGCCCAGCACCAGGTGAACCGAAGGCAGCTGACTGCGCCAGTTCAGTCCGGCAAACCCCGCCAGCATGACCCCATCCTGGTTCCCGAATGAGTTGAGCGATGAGCCAGCGATGGCCGAGGCTTACGCGCAAAACCCGAACGAATAACCGTCATCCGAATGAAAGCCCGGCGCCAAACGTTTTTAGTGACGGCGACGGCGTCTTCGCCCAACCGATTTCGTTTCAGGAACTGGAATTGAAGACTTCAACACCCCGACCGCAGCATTACCATCTTAGTGGAAGTGATCTGTCGAGGATGGTGTTGAAAGAATGATGCCAAGCGATCAACGGATGAGCGATCCTTTTCGGCAGCGATCGCTTATTGATGTCACGAAGGAGCTTTTTGAGCTGGGGTATGTGCCATAGGCTACCTATTTGTTCACCGGTTGTTCATCAATTACCGGTCGACATTTCATTGATATTCACGAGAGCGCTTTGTTTTATTCACGTTTCTTATTCAGGCGACGTTCAGTCGTTTTGTTCTTTGGTTTCATGTTCCGGAACGCAACCAGATACTTTAAACCCCATCTTATAATGCTGTTCACCAGATACTTTAGCCCAACAGTCTTGCAAAACCAAACACATGCTACTCTCTATGGGTGATAGCATAATACTATATCCCACTTCAAGGACATCCCAAATTTTCCATGGAATCAAATATTTATGAAATCTTAATGAGTTAACTCTAGCGGGGTTTCATATAAAGAGAAAATGATTAAAGAGGGTTGGATCAAACCCCCTTGGTAGAAATATTTTTATTTTTGGAAAAGAGATTTTATTATTTTTTTAATTAGAAAGTCATAGCTTGAATCTAATAGAATATTTAAGAACTCTTGATTTTACATCATCTTTAAATTCTTAATTAATTTTTTTCTTTATAATTAACATAAGCTTAAAATAAATATCATTTAGGAATGGCGGAGCACGAGCATGGCCATGAGCGGAAAAATAAGGATTTTGAAAACTTGGGCATTGGAGATGGAGGTGGAGCAGGTTCTGAGAAATCACAAGTGGGATCAGTGCTTGTTTCGAGTAAGAAGAAAGGTGAGGCTGATCTAGAAGAGGCAAATTCCAAAAACAAAATTCTGGTGGACCCGGGAGGAAAGGATATTCTGGTTGCTAATTTTGTGGGCTCCCCTGACGGTCAAAAAAGTGAAAAATCTAAAGGTGTGGTGGGGACCTCTAGTGAAAATGGAGGCAATTGTAAACCTTGGGCTTCTCTATTTTGGGATAAACCAAATGGAAATTCAATACTCCCTCCAGTGCAAACTATCAAGCTATCCCTGAGAAAGGTAAGTTTGCAATCTCTGTGCCTAATCTGTTAATTGATCATAACATTTCCTTAATGGAAAGAACCTTGGTGGGTAAATTTATGGTCCCTAGACCAAATATTGAAGTGGTTAGGGAGTTTGTCAAAAATAAATGGAGAACTTATGGAAAATTTTCAGTGGTGGAGCTCCCAAAGGGTTTTTTTTCTTTTGAATTCACCTGCAAGGAGGATATCTTGGCTATAAGAAGTGGTGGTCCATGGGTAATAGGGAAATCCTCCCTGGCTCTTAAGAAATGCTCTTCAAATCTAGACTTATCAGATTCTATATTTGAGAATGTCGTAGTGTGGGTTAGACTCCCGGGTCTCCCTCTCGAGTATTGGAATGAAGATGTCTTTTATGGCATTAAAAACTCTTTTGGAGAGCTTCTTTCTATTGACTCTATGACAACTACCAGAAAGGGGTCGATATTTGAAAGAATATGTGTGGGGGTCTCTCAGAATGTTGACCTTCCTTCATTAATTGAGATTCTTTTGAAGCTGGCCTCATGGTCATAGGCTATTGAGTTTGAAACTATTCCTTTTGCTTCCTTCAAATGTAAAAAATATGGGCACTAGGCTCATAAATGTCCTTTAAATGCCATCAAAGAAAAGGAGAAGCCAGTTGCAACTTCTAAATTTGTAGGGAGAAAGAAATCAAAAGGGGAATGCTTAGAGAATAAAGAGTCTAATGTTCATGGTTTCTTAAAAGAGGCTAGTTGTGAAATGGGGACTAAGTCTGCGGTTCCTCAGGAACCCCAGTGTATGGAATTTGAGGACACCTTGATAACTAAGGAAAAAGGAGCAAGTGTGGGGCAGGCGGTTGGTGAAGAAAATTAGAGTCAAGATGTAGGTCCTTTATCTCTAGAGATGAGCCCAGCTGAGAATATTGATGGGATTCCGATCTTGGAGGACATACCTATCTAGGGTCTATCCTTGGAACTTGATATTCCTCTTCTACTCCCTTCCTCTGAAGGTTATTTTCCTTCAAGTGTAGACCCCTTAATGGGTCCTAACTCCCCATAATTGGTAAAGATATTCTCCTTATTCAAGAAACTAAAATGTCGAAGGAAAAAGTGGAAAAGATAAAATTGTTTCAATACTGTAGTATACATGGAAATAATTGAAATGGTGCTTTAGGAGGTATTGCCACTTTATGGAATAGTCACATTATCAAAGGGGATCCAATTTTGGAAGGTTTGAACCACATTGCTACTAGATTCACCCACATTAGGGACAATTTCAGTTAGATTCAATCAAATATCTATGCTTTGAATGGAAAAGGTACCAAAAAATCTTTCTGGTTGGATCTGGTCCGAAGGATTTTTAACAATGATTATTGGGTTGTCATGGGAGACTTTAATACTCTCTTACTGAATGAAGAAAAAACTGGAGGATCCCAGATCAATGTGGAAAGTAAGGAGGATCTTCAGAACTTTATCAATAATTAGGCACTGATTGATCTGGATTTGCAGGGTGCTTCCTATACCTGGTTGAATCACATAAATGGTATGGATGTGATCCAAGTTATATTAGATAGAACTTTAATTTCTGACCAACGGTTCTTAAACTATCATTTTTCTCTTAAATCCCTTTCAAGGATTGGATCCGACCACTTTCCCATAAGTTTTGTTGCAGATCTTTAAAGATAAAGAAAAGCATCCCCTTCATATTAGAAAAAATGTGGCTTTCCCATCTTCTTTATAAAGAGGAAATTAGGAAATGGTGGAACATTAATATCTCTATGACAACTATGTTTAGAGTTTCCAAAAGACTTAGGGAAGTTAAATTCAATTTAAAAAAATCAAAAAAAGAGTCTTTTGATAACATTTTTAGGATTAAATTTGATCTTCAAATGGAGTTGGGGGAGATCCAAAATAAAATCTAGAAGGAAGGATACTTGAATGATATTAAGGAAAAATAGAACGAGCTCCTTATTAAGATGCATGACATCATTTCTAAAGAAAAGGAGTTTTGGAGACAAAGATCTAGAGCTTTATGGTTACCCGTTGGTGACAAAAATACTTGGTACTTTCACTTGTCAGCCTCAAAACATAGGGCGGTTAACAAAATATCTCTTATTGAAGTTGATGGCAACCGGTTTGAGGAGGAGGATATTAGAAGTCAAGTTATTATTTTCTTCAAAAAACTTCTTTCTGAGAATGAGGAAACTAACCAAAATGATCAGGATCATTTCATAGAGGCTATACCTAATGTGATTAATCTGGAAGATAATTCTAAGTTGACTGCTATATCCCTCTAGTGAGGAAGTTAGGAAGGTTGTCTTTTCCTTTGAAGGGAGTAAAGCTTCAGGTCCTGATGGGTTTCCTATGTTCTTCTTTCAATGGTTTTGGGAGATTGTTGGAGAGGATGTGGTGAATGTTGTTAAATAATTTTTTGGGTCCAGAAGTCCCCTAAAAGAGTTAAATGCTACTTTTCTGGTCCTTATTCCCAAGAAGCCTAGAGTAGTGGACTTCCATGCTTTCAGACCCATTATCCTCTGTAACTCTATCTACAAAATCATCTCAAAGTTTATGACTTACAGATTTCTGATACTATTGCCTACTCTAATTTCACCTCAACAAAATGGATTTGTCCCTAGCCGATAGATCCTTGATTCAATAGTCACAGTGCATAAGAATATCCATTCCCTGGTGGAGTCAAAGACTGAAGGCTTCCTCTTAAAGCTTGATATATCGAAAGCCTATGATAGAGTTGACTGGAAATTCTTGTTTAAAATATTAAAGGTATTTGGGTTTAGTAATAGGGTTCTTTAGTTGCTGGAGCAACTTGTGTCTACAACTTCAATCTTTGTCATGGTTAATGGATCTCCCTCAATTTTCTTTCAAAGCTCCAAAGGACTAAGATAGGGAGATCCTATTTCTCTTATTTTATTTACTATTATGGCTAAAATTCTTAGAAGAAATTTGAAAAGGCTAATAGATCAAAGATCCCTCATTGGTCTTAAACTATCATCTAGCAATTTGATATGTTCTCATCAATATTTTGTTGATGATACCATGCTCTTGGGAAGATCTATTGTTTCAAAGGGTAAGAATTTGAAAAATCTATTGGATGCATATGGGAGGGCATCTAGCTAGCTGATTAACAAATAAAAAAACTTTCTTCTTCTTTAATACTCCTAAACACAGACAAAATAAAATTGCCAAAATCCTAGGTTGCAGGGTGGAGTCTTTACCTGCCACCTATCTAGGTTTAACTTTAAGGATTAAACCCTCGAAGTCCTTTTGGATTTTGTTGGTTGAGAGGTTTAGCAAGAAGCTTACTGGATGGAAAGGAGCTCTTCTAATTCAATCCGATAAATTACAGCTCCTCAAAACTACTCTTCAGAATCTTCTGATTTATGCTTTAATAATTTTTAAAATCCTTGCCAAGTTTATGGATGCTATTGAAAAGATTCAAAAAAATTTTCTTTGGTCAGGTGTTGAAGAAACAAAAAGGTTTCTTTAATAGGGTGGGATTTGGTGTACAAACCTAAAAAGGCCAGTGGTTTCTAGGTCTTAGAAATATTAGAATGGTTAACAAGACTCTTCTTGCTAAACAAATTTGGAGACTTTTTTCATCCTCAGGGGAATGGATTGAAATTTTGATAAGAAAACATTTGGAGAATAACAGATCTCTCACAATCATGATGGAATCCCATCTTCTACTCAGAGGTTCAACCTATTTGAATAACTTCATTTCTGGTAGAAAAGTGGTTGAAATAGGAGTGGGTTAGCAAGTCAAGAGTGGAAACCAAACAAGATTCTAGGATGATAGATGGTTGTTCAAGGTGCCCCTTGCCAAAATTGAACCTTTTCGCGAGTGAGCTGAGATTTGTAAAGCTCTCTTTGGTTCGTATGTCAAAGATTATTGGAAGAATGGAAAATGGGTGGATCTGTGTCTTGTTAGTCAGGTTCTTGCTCCTGTTGAATCCTCCCTACTGGTTGTCAAACTTTTCCATGATCAGACAGAAGATTGTCTTATTTGGAAAGATGAACTCTCAGGTAACTACTTTGTTTCGTCAGTTGTTTTCAGGCTGTTTTCTACCTAGGTTCCCCCCATTTCTAGTCGAATGCTTCGATCAAACACCTTTTACCTAAAATTAACATCTTCTTCTGGATCCTTTGTCAAAATAAAGTGCTCACGATTGATAATCTCTGCAAGCGAGGTTTTCAAATACCCAATAGATGTTATTTCTGTAAGATGGAGGCAGAGTCAGTTTGTCATTTATTTCTTCATTATTCGTTTGCTGCCTTGATTTGGGAAAAACTACTATGTTACTAGCAATTCTATTGGGTGTTCCCCTTGTCAATTGAAAACTTTTTCATCTAATGGAAAGCCTCTACTCACAACCCAACACTACGGAAGTTGTGGGATTTTTCCTTCCCTCATGTTGCTTGGGGTCTTTGGAAAGAATGAAAAAATATAATTTACAGGGTTAAAGAATCTTCGAAGGTCATAGTGTTTGAAAAACCAATTAGATTAATGAAATAAAACTTCAATGCAATCCCTGAGAAGGATTGTAATCTCAAAAAAGTGGCCTGTTCTTCCTATTATCTAATGATTGCTAAGGAATGGAAAATTAGTTATGATATTTCTTGTGCTCCTAAACATGCTAAGAAGGATAGGGAGGCTATTTGCTAGACTTTTCTGCCTAATGGATGGATCAAAGCCAACTTTGATGGGGTGGCGAAAGGCAATCCTAGTACGGTGGGATGTGGCAGAGTTATAAGGGATTCTTTTGACAATTTTCTAGTTGCAATTGCTACCCCCCTTAGCTCACAAACCAATCATCTGGCTGAGGTTGTTAGAACTTTTCATGTAATAAATTTGGCTCATAATCTGAATTTTAAAAATCTATGGCTTGAAGGGGATTCAAAAAATATTATTGAATATCTTCTAGGTAGGTCCCCCCCCTTATCTAGACCATAAAGTCTTGGATTGATGATGCTATTTTGACTTTATCTAAGTTTGATAATATAAAGATATCTCATGCCTATAGAGAAGCCAATGTTGTGGCAGAATTTTTTTTGAATGAAAGGGTTAAAAGTAAACGACAATGCACATGGCTGAATATCAGTGATTTAGGTGTTGATGTCTGAGCCTTATTGAACTATTATGCATCACATGGGAAAGATGTGTGTCACCTCAATCAAGATGATAGAAAGGGGTAAGTACATCAGTATCGTTAGATTGCATGGGGCTGAGCTAATTAGTTTGTCTTGTAAGTTTGCAAGGCATGCTTTGTGGGCTCATAGGCTTGGCGGGACCATTTTGCACCAAGATTTTGTCTCTGTCTGCATTACTGTGTTTGCTAAAATGGGAGGAGAAAGAAAAAGAGTTGAACCAGAAAGCTTCAAGATGCACACAAGAAACACTAATGTGTGGAACAAAGTTAAAAGTGGGGGTTTACTCCCTTTTTTGGAGAAACTCCATGTGTTTAATCAGGAAGCTACATAGCTTTTTTAGAAGAATTGGAACAATGGTGAAATAACCCTTTTTGGTAGGAAATTCAAGCTTAATGAAAATATCATCATTGAAGTGACTAGTATGTCCACTGAAGGACATAAATTTTTTCGGGACAAGAATTTCTCTAATGAAGCGGTGGTTAGATTTCCGAAGAAAGACAAGAAAAAATTGAAACTTGTGAAAATTTCCAATAGTTACTTTGAGGCCGACTCCATTAAAGCTCTCTGGAGAAAAGTTCTTCGCATCATTATGGAGTATATCACCCTGGATGGACGGTTCACTAGGGTCTATGACTATCATTTTTCTTTGCTCAATCACTTTCACTATAAGGTCAGGGTTTCTCTCCCCTACTACTTACTTTGTTCCTTAAGAAAGAGTCTATCTTGACCATAAGAAAAACCCTAAAAGATATCCTATATTACATACTGGTCTGATAAGATTAATTTTTGAACATTTCCAAAATATTTCGGCCTTTGCTAACTTGGATGCCTCTTCGGCTTCTGAGGATGATGACATTGAACTTAGTTGTTTGGGGTATAAACCTAATTTGAGTCCGATAAGGATGGTTCTGGACCCTCCCATTGTCCAGACTAGTAAGAAAATGCAAGTCCATAATCCCCAGCCTATTAAAGTCTTCCTTGCTTCTAAGCTTTGAAGTTCTACCCCCAAAGCCAAAGGCGCTAGTAAGAATTTTCCAGTTAAAAACCTTGTTTCGTACTCTGAAGATTCTCCTGATTCTTAGAAACCTGACACAACTAACAATTCTTCCTCTTATGTCTTATCGACAGACAAAGATGATAGAACTGGGTCCCCTGGGTCCCTTGGAGCCTCTGACCTTGCTAAAAATTGCCTCAATCTTGATAGGGAACCTACTACTAATTTTTTGGGCATAGCTAGGAATAATGTTGTGGACCATTTCACAATGTCAAAATGGGTCTTTCATGAAATTAATGACCTGAAAATAAAAAATTGAGCCCTCCAGAGTAAATTGGAAGAAGTGGAAGCTAAGGTTTCTGCATTATTCAAGAGGGATGAAGATCGTAATGAGAACATTGGTAGTAAGGAGATCCAGGACATTGCGGGTAAGGATAGAAGGATTGAAATTGACTTTGAAAAAATAAAAAATGTTGTGAAGATAATTACTGAACAAAATAATAGAATGGCAAGACATAATGCTATCATTATTAACACAATGACTGAAAAACTGGATAAATCTCAATAGGGGTCCTTGGTTGTTGATTTGAAAGAGGTTAAAATAAAAACTAGGAAGAGGACATAGGGATTTCGAAGAGAACTAGGGCTAATCTGAAAAGGAAGGCACCCCCCATGCCAATGATGATTCAAACTTTCAAGAAGGGAGTCCAGGATATGTATGATCTGGAGGTTAACACTGAGAAAGTTTTGAAGACTTTGGATTAGTTGCTACTAGTTTTTTGGTTTGCGCCTTGGCTAGCTCTTTGGTGGCCCTTTCTGACTTTTGTTGGTTCGTTGCTATTTTTTCAAGGTTTTTCTTTTTTTGCAGTTGTTTAATTCGTTGGACTTTTTCATCCTTTCCTATATTATGTTGTAAACTTTGTGGTTTTGGGTCCCTATAAAACCCATTTTTTCCTTTATAAAAAACATAAGCATAAAATAATAAAAAATATTAATTTTGATTGTCCAACTTAAAAATAAAAAATAAAACACTATTTTATTATCATACTTATATTTTTAATCTTATCTAATATAATATATTTTTATTTTTATTTTTTTTGAAAAAATAAATTATATATCACTTTTAAATGCAGATCTAAAAATAACAAATAGAAAAAAATAAGTTATATAAAAAATCACACATTACAAATTAATATAAAATATAAAAATGGTTAAGTGTGCACTATGCACTACCCTATGTAGAAGTACAAAAATCAAATACATGTCTTACGTGAAGGAAGAGCTGCTCAAGAATCGCATATTGTACCGAAACATTCAACCGATGCGGCCAAATTTTGTGAATAGTTGAGATGAAAGGCGGTTGGAAGGTAGGTTTTCATGTACTAGTGTTAGCTCATCTCTGCCAGCAACATTTCACATACATATCACACCAGCAAAATAAGCAAGCTTTCAGTAGGATGAAAATGATACGTCGTCTGTGTTTTTGATAAAAGGGGGATAAATAGGTTTTATAAGGACCTGAAACCATAAAGTAACATTACAAGCTAAGACCAAAATAGAGGTCCGAAAGATAAAAATGCTGCCATAAAGAAAAAAACCAGCAAAAGCAGACAGCCACAAAAAGCCACAAAAAAACCATTAAGCGGCCAGCAAACAGACAAAGCAGGGCCTAGCCACAGCTAATCCATAGATTTCAGAAGCTCATCTGCAACCTCTTCCAAGTCCACCATATCCTGGACCCCCTCCATCAAGATTTGAGTCATATTTGGGGTGGTTGGGGCTTTTCTCTTCATGCTTGATCTAGTTCGTTTAGAGATCCTGGCTTCCTCATCCTGGTCTTTCTCCTGATCAAGGTGATGATCAGAGCTCTCTTCTGGGTTTTCTCTAGTGTTTTGGACATGGATTTGATAATAACAGCATTATGTCTGGCAATTCTACAGTTTTGATCAGCAATTTTTTTCAAGGTTCCTTTCATTTTTTCAATATCATTTTCAACAGTGCTATCCTTTTGAGTGTTATCCTTCACATTGGTATTCTTCTCCGCTTCGAGCTGAATTAGCCCCGCAACTTTGGCTTCATTTTCCCCCAACTTACCATGAAGAGACAAACTTTTTGTTTTCAACTCACAGATTTCATGGAATAACCATTTGGCAGAATTAAACTGGTCCACAGAACAACTCTTGGCAGTTCCAATGAAAATTCTGAGGGATGCGGGGATCTCCAAGACTAACCCTAGCTGCTTTAGCAGAAACAACAGGAGAGTCATCAGGGTAGGAGACTAACTTATTAACCGGAGAGCTAGAGATCGCCACTTTAGTGTTAGGGTTAGTGTGGCCAGAGGCAGGAATAAAGCAAGCACTAGAAGGCTAGGGGGAAAGGCCAGAGGCAGAAGGGGGAGGTAGAGGAGGTGAAGGGCTCTTGACATGGCCAGGGGAAACTTTAGTATCAGAAATGCTAGGCTCAGTATCATCCTCATCAAGCTCCAAAGGGGCTATAGGGTTTGGAAGAGTAGGCAAATTTTGAAAGTGCTCATAAATGAGCCTTAAAAGACCCGAATGAAGAATCAGATATCTTTTAGGGCTTCTACTGTGGTCAAAAAAGCTATTTCTCAGGGAACAGAGCAAGAAGAAAGGGATAGAAACATGCACCTTATGCCGGAAGTGATTGAGCAGCACGAAGTGGTATCCATAAACCCTAGTGAAGCGGCCATCGAGAGTGATGTACTCCATGATAACCCTTAGCACTTTTCTCATCTGTGTTATCTCGACATAGTAAGGCTGGCTGAAAATTTCAGGACAAGGCCCCCAATGTGATCTTCGCAAATCTACTTTTTCTGCAATATGTACACCCGGAGAAAATGATTATTTTGGATGAGTTCCCTGCTATTCTCTTGTGTCAAATTAAAATAAAATATACTTTCACTTGAAAATATAGAATACTATGTGGTTTCTGAATGCCCGGCAAATCATCAAATCTTAAACAATAATAAAGAAATCCGCATTTTTCATGGAAACAGTGAAAAGTTTATTTCATTGTTACTGAGGTTTTAAATTAATGTACAAGATTCAAAGGCATGATATTTTAAGGAAGACTTCAGTTTAAGTCACTAACTGTAATACGCTCATGGTATTGTAACTTACAAATGATAATTAGCAAGAACAAGTTGAACTTTCACGGTTGATTGCAAGAGTCATTGATCAGGTACATAATGATTTCCTTTTTTAAGTTAATGGTTTTCAATTTGTGGATAAACTCCTACCTCTAGATTTTTAAAATTTGTTTGGATAATGTGCTTTGCAAAGCATTTGCCAAACTATACTTACATGATACATTATAAGATATTGCTAAATAGAAAATGGAAGTTGTCTATGGCCCATAGAAAATTGGAGGAATGTACAAAGAGATTTTATGGGAATTAAAATATAGGTTGATTTTATGGTTATAGATATGTAGAAAGGATGTCAAGAAGTATTTAACATCAAATTGAATATTAAATGGTGCATGGATAATAACTGAATATTTGATATAGATAAACAAGAATTCATATGCCAAGAGGATGGAAGAGCAGTACATATGTTATTCAATGAAGAGATGAAAGACTATATATATATACAATATAGTTGAGTATGAAGAAGAGAGTGAGAATCAAAGAAATAAAACATTATATATGACTAACAAAAAACATGGAAATGAATGGGATGAAGAACCTAATTTGAACGTGTGATATTAATAGTTAATGATAATTATTCAATTAACATCAAGAGCCAAAAAAAGAACAAAAATGATATATTCAAACTTAAGGAAATATTTATGATTTTAAAAGTTCCTAAAAATAGATAAATCGATACCATAGATCAAGTAGACATACTAGAAAATAAGACGCTAAAACACATATAGATATCAATATCACATGATAGTTACAACATTACTTAGGATATTTATTAAAGCATATTTAAGCAATGGAAATACTGTTTATAAATGAATGGTTTAGAATTAAATACCTAGAAAAGACACTAATGTTAAGCATTGATATTGGAACATCCAAATATTAAATATGTCCTCTTGGAAAACTTTGAAAATTTTAATACAAAATATTTTCAAGAGAATAAAATCAATGTGGAGTATAGAGCATATGTATTTTATAACATAAATATTGTAGGAGTGAATGGTGACTCCTCAACACCTCTAAGAATAGTTGTTAGACCAAAATATCTTCCACAAGAGAAAAAATGGCAACAAAGCTTATTGATTTTCTTTTATCTCTCTTCATGTAATATTGTGGTTTTATCTAGAACCAGTATCATATATAATATTTTTTTCATCTTTCAATAAAATAATTTAGATGATATCTCAAAATAATATAATCTTAAAATGATAATAATTAAGAATTAAGTATAGGATTATAAATAATTGGAATTTATTTATTAATTTAAGTAATATTTATTTTTTCAGAATTATAATTAAAGTTAGAATTTATGTTATATAAATGACTTTAACTAAATTATTATTCTATTTTAAGGTTTATATAAAATATATTTCTAACTTATTATTTAATATTTTAAAATTTAAAATAATTATAAAATAATTATAAATGTTTGAAAATAATTATAAAATTAACGTTATAGTTATTCATTGGTGTTATTATAACTAAAGTAATTGATAATAAATCTTAATTTTATAATTATTATTTAAATTATAATTCTAACCATTATTATATAATTCTAAATTACTATTTAATATTTTAAATTATACTTCTAGTTAATTAAATTATTCTTATTCTTATAATCATAATTATTATGTTTAAAGCTAGAATTTTAGTTAGGAGAATTCTAGTTAGGAGTAGAATTATAGTTAAAATTAGGATAAAAACTAGAGTTAGGTTCATGGTTAGGTTAGATTTGGAGTGAGGGTTGAAGTTAGGATAAGATTTTGAATGAGGGTTAAAATAAGGGTTATTCTTATGATTACAAAAATGTAAAACCTCTCTTCTTATCACACTTAAAACATTGTTTCAATCTTATGGTCAAAATTTGAGATATGTTTTTTCATTTATTTTAGATTTATTTTATTCTTTTAAAGTATTTACGAATTAAATTATTTCATATATTTATGAATTATTTTACTTAAAACACACTCAATCTCAATTGTGTTAGTCTCAATTGCACCTAGTATGAATCAAATTTGGGGTCAAAGTGAAACAAAACAACTATAATTTTCACTATCCTACTAACATTGGAATAGATTAAACTTCGAGAGAGTCTATTCATCTCCAATTATTATTGACCTATCTTGTCATGCCAACTAATTTATCAAGTAAATTGACAACAAATACTCTTGTTACAGTACTACAAAGACATCTACGCTACTACAAAGTAACACTAATTTAAATATCATTTGATTTAATGACCAAACTGTCAACACCTGAAACAATAATATTTTAAAATAGTAAAAAATAAATCCGATGAATTTTTATCTTTTTTCCTCTCAACCCTATAGCAGCTAAAAATAGCTAATAAAACAAATCACATGGGAACTCAAAAACTGTTCATCCTAAATGGTTTATCAATTCGTTTTCGTTCCATGTGACTTATGTACGGGGTTAAAGCTTGTTAGGTTGATTTCAGACACTGTGCGGCTTCAGAAAATGCGACTCAATCTTCGAGAAACTTAAATTTTTGTACCGATATCTGATCTAAATAATATGCTTTCCTGTCGCAGGCATCTATAAATTTGTTCGCACTACCATCTGTTTTGCGCTTATAAATTACAAGAAGTATATAGTCTGAAAAAGCTTATTCCTGTTATAAAATAGGATAGACATTCACATCTATAGGGGCTGCTAAGATGGGAAAAACAGCGTGCTGCTCAAACGTGAGAATGAAGAAAGGGCTTTGGACACCAGACGAAGATCTTCGTTTGATAAAACATATCGAAATCCATGGAGAAGGGAATTGGCGAACTCTTCCTATGAAAGCAGGTTGGTAATTTCTATATTATACTATGCGATTTTGACTGTTGCTTATTATTCTAATACTGTAATAATTGTTTGTTCTGTCAACGCTATGATGAATACTTACTGTGTTATTTCAAAGGCTTGCGGCGTCGTGGAAAGGCGTGCAGGCTGCGTTGGATGAATTATCTTCATCCTGACATTAAGCGTGGTCATATTTCACCAGATGAAGAGGAGGTTATGTGATTTGAACTCTCAACTTTTTAAGTTGAAAATCCAACTGTAGCAGTAAATGTGACAAATCAATAACTTTATTTCAATTAGTATTATATTTTAATAATAATAAAATTAATTCTCATTTAATGATATCAAGTTTCCATAATACATATTGTTTATTGCTAAATCTGTTTCTAGATTTGATTAAGATATTTTTGCATGAATGTTTTGGATCAAACTCTATCATCATGATGAATAATTGCTGCAGGAGAAAAATTGGTTGATTGCAGACCAAATGAGGTTAAAAAGATAGAGGAAAAGTGAGGGAGGATGCCAGAATAAATAAAAGAATAAGAAAAAATTTAAAAATTGACAATTAGAAAATTCATAAAAAGAAATTAAATAACAGAATAATTGAATGAAGAAAATAAATAAAGAAAAGAAGACTAAAAGAATTAAAAGAAAGAGAAAGAGATATTAAATAAGAATAAAGAGTAATATCGTTATATAATATTTTTCTTTCTCTTAATTGTTCTAGTCTTCTTTTCTCTCTTTATTTTCTAATTCATTCAATTAGTTTGTTATTTAATTTGCTTCTTTGAATTTCCTAACTCTCAATTTCTTTAATCTTCTTAATTCTCTTTTTGATTCTGGTGCATCTTTGCCCCTTTTCCTTTACTTTTCTTCTGCAACTCTTTTCTTATTCTGATGATAGATGATGGTTCATTAAGCGATTTCCAAAACATTGATGAAAAAGTATCTTACACAATGAGAAATCCAGCTATTTCTCATTTTTTTACACATTACCATTGTTTAATCTCTAACTAGATCACTCTAACTAGATCGCTCACAATTGCTTAAGCTCTTTCCCTTTCCAGTAATTTAGATGTTCAACTTTTTTAGTGAACTTATTTGCTTTGTTTTCTGTTCAAAATTGAGTTCTCCAAAATGGAACTGTCGTTAAAGAAAACTTGTTTCTTGAAATGTAGGTGGTCGTTGATAGCAGGCCGCATTCCTGGTAGAACTGACAATGAGATTAAAAATTACTGGAACTCTCATTTGAGAAAAAGGCCTGAGGCGATCGAAATCCAGATTGCTCATAAATAGCCAAGCTCTCAAGATAATAATGATTCTCCAATTTCTCACATTGAAGAAACTGCCCACAGTCTTTTGGGAACACAAGAGGTTTATAATGCGAGATCATATGCTTTCCCAGACACAGTAAAGCCCATGCAAAGTTTCAACCAAATAAGTGATGGTTATTATGCTTTCACTGCCATTGATGATTTCCGCAATATCATCAGCGATGTGGGTGGTGCACCATGGTCTTATGAGGATAGCCACTCACCTACAATGGCCATGCCATGTAACTTGCCACCACTATTAATTCAGCACATTGCTAAGAGCAGAGTGCGACATTCAAATCCCTTCATATAGAGATGAATTCGATGATGCTTTAGCAATCAACTATGATAATGCAGTAGATCGCATGCAAAATTTCAAGCAAATAAGTGATTATTCTGATGCTCTCACCGCCCTTATTGATTTCAGCATTGTCTTCGACAATATGGGTGGTGTACCATGGTGTTACGGGGATCACCTGTTTTCTTCAATGGCCTTGCCATGTAACTCCCTAACACCATTCATTTCTACAACGGGTACTATAGCAGGTTATGGGAACATGACAGAGAACATAAACAATTCCAAGCATCTTGTGGGGATTGAGACCAATATGCAATTACCCAGCACATTGTTAAGAGCAGAGTGCAACACTCAAATTCCTTCATGGGGAGAGGAAATCGATAATGCTCTCACAGTCGACTACAATAATATGGGGAAAGCGAAGCATGGGAAAAACATGTATGCTAATTCAAGTACAACCATAGCAGAATGGCGGGAAACCTTTTCTCCTTTGTCTGATTAGCTGGATGCACCAAGCGATTATATTCTTTCTATTGAAGACTACTACTAATAGATTGTGTGTTGAGTTTAGACAAAAAAAAGTTTGCAAATTTGGGGCTATTTTGAGGTAATTCAAACAATCAAATTAATGTTGTGTAAACTACATTTATTTTTGTTTCAAAAGTTTCACGAGCCATGGTATTAAGAGAAAAATATAAAACACCTCAATTCATATTGTATTTGGAGTAGTTTTATTGTAAGGTCTATTAATAAAGTTTAATTTTTTATTCCACTTTTATTCTATAAAAAGTGAGTTGTATTTGTTGGATTATATATAAATATAATTGTTAAAATGATAGATTATAATTTACATTCCTACATTATTCTAATGATAAAAATAGCATGTTTTGTACATTTTCTTTTCATTTTGAACACACTCTAAATTGATAATTATCTATACAATAAAAGTATGTAATATGCAATTTATGCTAAAAGTTGAAACATTTAATCTAAAGTTTAGGTAATTTTTCTTAAAAATAAATTATTGCTTAAAATATCATATAACTTCTAGTTCTACTCATTTTAAAATTCCCATTGAGGTTAATAATAATGAAAAATATTATTTTGAGCATGATACACAAATAGATAAGCAAGACTTTTCTCTAAATATAAAAATAATATTTCTTACTAATAAACTTTGGCACAAATAAATCTATGATTTCTTTAATCATATGATAAAATTTAATAAATCTTCTTATTACTAAATTATATTTTTAAACATTAACCGATAGAAATATGGTTAAGATAATCCTAAGGGTGTGTGGTACTATAATGAGATTTATATAAAATACTATCAAAAGGTGTAAGACCATCCTTAAATAAATCTATATCTCTATATGTATAAATAGAAATAAAAATATTAGTTAATTGATAATATATGTATAAAGAATGTGAACAAGACTATAATAAAAAAAGAGGCATCAACAAAATTAATTACTTGAAAATTATCATCATGTGTCAAGCAAACATCATGTGATGAATAAGAAAAAGAAAGTAAATAAGATTGACAATCAAGATGTACCTAACAATTAAAAAAGTATCATACCATTAATCTCATGGATAGAAAAGTAATAAGGAGTTTGATAAAGGATTAAAATATAGATACAAAGCTAAATAAAATATCTATGAAATATATCTTACCATCCTTGTAGTATGAGATGATATAATTAAGGATTAAAAGATAATATATAACAAAGTGTAAATCCATGTTGAAATCCTTTATGCATACTTGAATGCAGACTAAAGATATGTTTTGTGGGGATAAATGATTAAGATATAAATTGAAAAGAGAAAAATGGAGATTCAAAAAGTAGCCATTAATTAATGACTAAATCTAAGAGAAATAATTAAATGCATAGGAAGAAATAAAATGATGTAAAATGATGTAAAATATCAATTTACACATTTTTAAAAATAAAAATAACAATAACTGTACCTTAAAAAATATGTGTTGAAATTATGTTTTCACCAAAAGATAGGTAGAATAGAGACACTTGACACACAAATATAATTAATGATAAAAATAAATAAATTAAAATAAATATGTAAGAAACTAAGAATGAAAAGTATGGATAAGCATAAATAAGATTTAAAATATTTATTAAAAAAACTAAATTATATAAAAAATCACACATTTCAAATTAATGTAAAATATGAAAAAGGATAAATGTGCACTATGCACTATCCTCCTCCATAGCAGTACACAAACCAAATACATGTTGTCTTATGTGAAGGAAGAGCAGCTCAAGAATAGTTGAGATGAAAGGCTGTTGGTGGGCGGTTTTCACGTACCAGTGTTGGCTTTTAGTAAGATCAAAATGATACTTTTCTCGTGTTAACTAGACATAGTAAGGGTGGCTGAAAATTTTAGGACAAGCCTCCCAATGTGATCATCACGAAATTACTTTCTCTGCAATATGTACACCCCGTGAAAAAGATTATTTAGTTTGAATTTCTTTCTATTATGTTGTTTCTGGATGCCCGGCAAACCATCAAATCTTAAACAATAATAAGGAAATCGTTATTTTTATGGAAACAGTGAAAAATATTTTTTATCGTTACCGTGGTTTTGAATTAGTGTAAAAGATTGAAAGGCATGCTATTTTAAACAAGGCAGCAGTTTGTTTGAATCACTAACTGTAATACGCTTATGGTATTGTAACTTAACGCATGATAATTAGCCAGATCAAGTTGAATTTTCACGAATGAATCCAAGAGTCATTGATCAGGTACATCATGATTTCCTTTTTAAGAGAAGAAGACATTAGATTAATGGTTTTCAATATGCTGATAAAGTCTATGTCTCGATTTTTTTGAATTATTTTTGGTATTTTCATTTTTTATTGATTAATGGCAGGAGTTATAATTTTTATAATTGATTGAAATGTTGTTGATCAAGAACATAATGACTTTCCTCTAAAGTCATTCTTAAAGAAAGATATTAAATCAATATTTCTCAATAAGGGAGTAAAGCCCCATGATTAAATGTTTTTTTCATTTGGGATTCTTAATTTCACCTATCTATTTTGGTTAATTATTTACAATGTAGATGTTTTAAAGGATCAAGGCATTTATATCAATGAGATCCAATTTTGACTTTTTTATGTCATATTTTTCTTCTTGGGTTAATAGTATTTGTTGAACTTCTTTATTTGTTATTTCAATTACATAAATTTTTCTTCTTGATAAGATTTTGTACTCTTTACAAACACAATATCAATTAGTACTAGATTAATTTTTTCTTTCATTATATTTTTTTCTTGTTTCTTTAACGGAGGTTCTACAAAAGTATTTTAGGTTAATTGCATCACCACATTTGTTTGTCTTTGGTGTGATAGTATACACGTATTTCATATGTATTGCATCACCATGCTTATCTTTGGAACACATTTATTATTGCTCTTAACTGGTATATAAATTTTATTTTGTCTTTGGTGGTATGAAAAATGCTGATTTTTTTCATTAATTATTTTTCTATTTTGGCAATTAATTATTTTTATATATTTGATGAAGATATATTTGAAATTAACATTGAGGTTATTTTGGAGTTGACATGGAAGTATCTAGTTTGAAGCTATTCTACTATGGAATTAGTTTGTACGAATTACATAATATTATGGCCACTCTCCCTTCATGTAGGTATTTTATGCATTAATGTATAGTGGAGCATACCATTTTAAAATGTTGTATCTAAGGTATATAAAATAGTATAGATAATTTATTAGGTAAAGGAATAATAGGGTAACTATTTTGAAATATGCATAAAGATCTAGAAAATATGTGAAAATATTGAGGTAACCACAATCAATTATTATCTTAAGAAATCCCTTGAAAAATATATTTTACAAATACAAATCATGTAAAGGATGATACAATCTATATCATTAGTATTAATATCATATTGCAACCATTTATTTATTCATTAGATCCTTAGGAACACCCAAATAGATGAAACATGGTAACTTTATGAGCCATGTTAACTTTAAATTACTTTAATAATACCTTATTCAAGTTAGAAAAAGAATTCATACACCTATAAAGAAATCGAAAATATTATTTAATGAGATGATGTTTCAATGTTCTCAGAACTATTTTAGCGAAAATACTATGCTCATACAAAATATTCAAGCATGTAGTAGTGAAAGAAATAAATTTGTATAGGGCTATATTTTTCATCATATATTTAAAAAATGGTTTCATAAATATAATGGATAAATAATGTGTAAAAAAATCCCAACATACATTTAAAACTAAGGCGCCAAAATGAGGTGGAATTACGAGTAACACTATGGGATGGAAGAATGGTAGAAGTAGATATGTTTTGGATAGAAAACAAGGAAAGGGCCCTAATCCCATAGGTTTAATAGAACAACAAGAAAAAAAAATTCCAACCACCTCAAACAACAAAATACTAGCTGATAAAGTAGGAACATAGACCTTAGAAAGGTATTAGAACAGTAGTAACAAATTACAAGCATAACTAAAAAGGAATGCATGCTAGATATAAATAGGGGACAACAATATACAATAGAGGACAATAGACATCAATAATCTTTAGGGCTCTTAATCAAGTCCTAGTCATCCTTCAACTTGTTGAGAGAATCCTTCCAATCTTTCTCCTTAGTGTTGTTCATATTGGTCATCATTTGGGCATCATCCTCTTGGTTCTTTCCCATTTTATTCTTGAGTTTATTAATCTTATATTTTCCTAAAACAATATCAATAATAGCTAGTTGTATGATCCTAATAGTTATACAAATAACTTTTCCTATAGCATCTTCCAGATTTGAAACACCATCCTTCGAGTTATCATAGCTGAAATTTTCTTTATCTCTCAAAATATAGCTTCCTAAGTCCTTTAATTGGTCATTTCTATTTTCTAGAGGCTTGGAGTTAGTCACTTCCTTTCTTTTTATTTCCTTCATCTCCTCATTATTATTGACCTTAACATCCTCCTTCCCATATTAGGGATATTTTTTTCCTCTTCCTTAATCTCTTTAGAATTCCCCACCTCCACACCATTTTCCTCTTCCTCATCCTCTTCCTGTAAGCTTTAATCTAGGGTATCTTATTCATAATCAAGGAGGAAATATTCATTAGAGGAGCCCAATCCCACCTCTTCACAAGCCAAATTCTTACCTTTATTATCATTGACTTTGTTCAGTTAGGTAGCACGGTCTAGCCTAGTTGACCTTCTCTCACCTAATTAAATTTTAGTAATATTCTTTTGGAAGAGCTTAACATCATCACAAATCTCTATAGTTTCCTCCATAAACCCCTTAGATCTAGAGGGGCCCAAAATTTTCTTTTTGGAGGTGGGAAGGGAAGGAGGTGAATTCCTTTTTTAGGGGGATGCATACTAAAACTCTTCAACAAAAGGGGTTTCAAGGAAAGAAAAAAAATTAGAATACAATTTTTGGCCTAATTTTTTGTACTTGGATGAGGGGTATGTACGTATGTGAAAGGTTTGTTTTTAATAAGCTTGATTTCTAGGGGATGGATAAAGGAGGCAGGTTTCTACAAGGGGGTGGTGGAGAGAAAAAAATTATAAAGGGAAAGTATTAAACCTTGATGGAGAGGTAGAGAAACCCCTTTACAAATGTAGGAAACCAAGGAAGAAATTAGGTAAAAGGGAATATTAATCCTTTCTTATGATATATATGATTCAAAAAGGAAAAGATGATAATCGTGAATAGTCTTAAATTTACCTTCTAAGGTGAAATAATGCATGATATGGAGACTCACCAGGCTATAGGGCATAGGTAGCTTCTCTTGATCAAAACTATTTTGGAGCCTCACCGTTCTTTCCCCTTCTTTGAAGAACTTATCCATGAACCTCTGATACTTTCCATTATTGATGAACTATCCACTTTACTTTTATTTTAAACCCATCATGTGCATAATAAGTCGAGTAGTCACCTAAAATTGGATTCCTCTGATAGAAACATTGCTACCTTTCCTAGAATTACAAAAGTTAGAGGTGAGGATATCGTCATACTCTTGCATGGCATAGAAAAAAGGCATGAGGCTTGTCTCCTTGAAGCTTTTCCAAAGTTTGAAATTTTGCTGAAGAGAGACACAAGAAAGGGATTCAAAATGTTTTCTTAGGCCTCCTATATTTCTAAAAAAATTCTTCTTCAATAGATGAAGAGACACAAAATACATATAGTATTCTTAAAACACGTAGTAGGAGAGATAATGTTCAAAAATAAAATCTTGTTGAAAATGCTATAGTTAAAAGAAGAGAACACATAATTCATGGGAATAGTCCATCTAATAATAATCTTCTTTTATAGAATGATCCACAAGTCAAAGGTATGACACTGGGAAGGAATCTCATATACTTTAATTATCCTTGAAGGGATGGGAAGGGAATTAATACTCGTGTTGCCAATTCGAATTCCATTCAGTTCCATTATTACATATCTTTTCAAAAAATTGATAAGGTTTGGAGGATCACATGATAATTTTTTCTTATCCTTGAGGGGAATGATTATAAAATTTGAAAACTCTTTTTCTTCAAAATTATGGTCTAATATCTCTTGGTTTACTCTATTCTATGTTTGCAAATCATTGTCCCTTTTTGACCAATAATATTACTATCTACTTGAAACCAATAAATATTTTGCACCCTTCCCATAACATGAAGAGGATAAATATTCTTCAAAATAACTAAACAAATGGTTAACATCATACATCTTTTCCTCTTAGAGTTCAAACTTAGCTTAAAAATGTTATTACACTAAAATAACTCTCTTATAGTTTCAAGCCTTTCATTAGAAATAATTTCTTTAAATTTATGTAGGATTTAGTCAAA
>VDFB02079118.1:0-35694 GCA_007258455.2 Sequoia sempervirens | reverse complement strand
ATACAAAATTTTGTAATACCATGAATATGCAACTATAATGTAATATAAATTGTGATTTTATTTGTAAATATACAAATGTTATTATTTTCTCTCTAATAACAATCAATCAAACTTCATTGTGTCATGAGTTTCTCAAATGACATGTGTATGTGCCATTTACAACATAAACACGATTGTTATTTGTTTTACTTCTTCATATATAAAATATAAGAGTTTATTTCTAACTAAACCAGATAGATTGAAATCAAATTAGATTAAAAAATATTTACAAATTCAAAAATCTATTAGCTATCTTACTAGACAAAGAGATGTGAAGAGACATTAGAAATATCTAATTATAAATGAGACAAAATCTGCATACACTTCTATAAGATTATATACCTTGAATCTGTAATGTATATTTTGGAATATGCAATTAATCACAAATGGTTGACCTAACATTGGCAAGAGATAATACAATTAATCTAAACAAAAATTCTTTACAAAATGACAAGTGTAATTGTAAGACCCCTGTCTCATTTCTTGCTAGTCAAGCATTTTTCCATTTGCTATAAGCATTCCTCACCTTTTGTTTTTTTCCCATCCCCCTTCACCTCCTCCACCTTTTTATTTCATACATATGCATGTTTGGTGAAAAGAATTTAATGAAACATGCAAAGTATCATAAAATAGGTTTGTATATAAGCAATGATCTCCATTGTAATTTATGCATCTAATTTTATGAAGCCAAAAAAATGGTCTAGATTCCCAAATACTCAAAATAAAAATAAAAATAAAAATTCTAGAAACTGAAAAATAAAACTTTGTCCCTTTTTTTATTATTGAAGGTTTGACACTGTGCACATTATTATAGTGCAAGCCCATTTTTCAGATCATTTCATTTTACATCACCAATAATCTTCACAAGAACATTGTCCTTGTTTAAAATGATGAAAAGGTTTGCATCTCTCACAATAATTTCTTTTGCAACTATCTTGGAGATAAATTTAGTTGTTGTAGCAGAGAAATAATTCTTTTTTCCCCTCTTCCACAACATTCAGTAAATGCCTTGAATCTAGAGAATACCCTACCCTTCATCTCCCAAGTCCAATTTCTCCAACTTTGCATAGATCTCCTATGTTTGTGGATGTAATCTATCTCTTGCATGAAAAACATGTACAATTTTATGGCCTTCAATCCAGCTAAACCGAGAATCTTTTTAATTCCTCGATCTTTCATCAATTTCCTTGCCATTTGAACCTCACCCCACTTGCCCACTTTTGCATAGATGTTTGAGAAAAGAACATATGTTGCAACATTTTTAGGATCCAAATCAAAAATCAAAAAGCATTGTTGCTGTAAATACTCCTAAGTCTATATTCATATGTGATCTACAAGCACCCAAAAAACACATCCACACAACCACCATAGGTTTAATTGGCATCTTAATGATAAAGTGTAGAGTGTCTTAAAATAGTCAACCTGGGCAAGAAGGTCAACCATGCAAACATAATGATCAACTGCAGATGTAATGCATAAGGGTTACTCATATGATTGAAGTATGCACAGTCCTCATCCACTAAACCTCCATGGCTGCATACATATAGAACACAAGCAAAGCTTATAATGTTAGGATATGTTCTAGAGTGCTTCATTAAATCAAAGATTTTGAGAGCATCTTGCAAAATCCATGTTTTGCATATCCTACAATCATTGCATTCCATGAGATTGACATCTCAAACATTTCACTTGCTTTTTTATGCTTCCACATTTTACATACATGTCCACCAGGGCAGTTGCAATTGCAACATCTGATAAAATTTCTCTATTCTTTATGCTTTGATGGATGTCCATACCCTGTTCCAATTCTCCTATTTTGGCACAGGCAGGGAGAATGCTCGCAGAAGTTGAATTGGCACAGGCAGGGAGAATGCTCGTAGAAATTGTGGAGTCTGGCTTTACACCTGCCAATTGCATTTGCTTGAAAGTTTCTAAAGCTTTTAAAAAAAATCTATTTGGTGCATATCCTGTGATCATTGCATTCCACGACATAACCTCTCATTAGGCATTCTATCAAACAGTTGACGTGCCTTTTCTATGCTTCCACATTTTGCATACATGTCTACCAGAGCATTTCGAACTATAATATCTGAAAAAATCCTCCTTCCACGATGCTTTGATGTCCATACCCTGTTCCAAAGCTCCCATTTTGGCACAGGCAGGGAGGATACTGGCGAAGGTTGTGGAATTTGGCTTTACACCTGCCAATTGCATTTGCTTGAAAGTTTCTAAAGCGTTTTCAAGAAATCCATTTTGTATATATCCTGCAATCTTTGCAGTCCATGAGATAACATTTTTTTCAGGTATTATGTCAAACATTTTTTCCAGGTATTCTGTCAAACACGTGCCTTGTTAATGCTTCCACTTTTTGCATGCATGTCTGCAAGGGCAGTCTGCCTCGTATGCCAAAGAATTTACTGCATCTTCGCGCTGGTGAGGATGTAATTCGTTCAACAGTTTAGTCACGTTGCTTGCTCTAAAAACCTTACAGGCAAAGAGTCATTGAAGCTTTGCTCTCTGTTAAGCTTATAGTACTCCAAGCAAACTTTCTTTACACGGTCCACAATTTCATACTCTACGCCATAAATCAAAAACTGCAAACACAGAATGAAATCACTTCATCTTTCTTTCTGCTATATGAATCAAAGGTAGCAAAATGATCAAAACAAAAAATATGTTCAATTGTGTTCAACTGAAAGAAACCAGTATTCTCACAGGCCTTTGTTATTTCGGCCATGATAACCTCTCTGTCTCTTCGTCTATGTTTTATAAATCTAAAACTGAAATGCCCATTTTCTTTATAAAATTGCGCGACAAATTCTCTGAAAAAGCAGTAGAAGAAACGGGCCGCTTTCCTTATTGAATGCTGTGGTGCGTGCAGCTCTTTATAAAGATACAAGTCGGGAAGAAATATTTATGAGCTGAGCAATGAATATGATAAACGAGTTACGTGGCCGCCTTGTGAAACTAAAATTTCCAATTAATGGAGCCCGCAGATTCAATCACTGTTGTCTGCTGAAAAGTCTTGCATATAATTACATGTGACGTTGCGATGCATTACATCGTCTTGCACGTCTATGCAGAACTCTACGTCGTCGATCTCAAAAGCCCGTCGACTGACTTCACGCGTAAACAAGATAAAAGAGCGGTGGACAAACATTAATGTCCAAGATAAGTTTGATCGTCTCCCGGAAGTATTCAGCCGTCGATTTAATATTTTAGGTTGCTTCATTTCATATTGGATACGCCTTCGGCATAAATAAACGCTGACATTTTTTTGTGCAATTGGGTACGCCGAATATTTGGTTGGAATAGATAACTATTTGTCATAATAAGGAAAGGTAGAAATCGAAAGAATTTGATGCAACGATTGTTTAGGTTAAAGCTTTATGTTTAGATATATTGTTTGAAATGGATTAGCCTTAATAAAATAGAAGAATATAATTTGATAATAAATTGATATATGCAACAAGTGGTCATTGCAATTCTTGAGCACTTGTTGTATACTTGTAAAGGCATTTTGTTATGTAATTTTCAAATGCAATTTTCTTGTTGAGTATTAAATTGTTTTGTAGTTTTGGATACAAATTTGTGTTAAATTTAGCATTGAGTCTCCTTTCATAGAAATATACACAAAAGTTAAGATTGATACTTAGAGGAGCACATTTAGTCATAATTAGAGGGAAATTTGAAGCAGTCACTATTATGCATTGCCTTGTTTAGGTGTTGTATACTTTAAAAAATACATTGCTTGTAAATGGGAAAATACAGTTTGGAAAGGTGTTTAGTTAGGCAACACTAACTTCAATTGTCTTTGGTTTCTTGGGTTGTTGAGGACGAATCTTCAGAAGGCTAATAGTGAGTATTCTTGCAGCTGATAAGAATAACAAATAAATAAATGAATAATTATTGTGATGGATAGTTCAATGTTGGAGAGGTAGGGTGAATTGAGCAAGTAGGAAAGTTAGGTTTAGGGTTTCTTTACATGCAGCAACAAATTAAACCCTTTGGCCAAGCGATTCTTTGTTGTTAAATTTGATAATATCCAGGACAAAAATACTATAGATTATGTGATAATCTTTTTAGTTGGGGGGATCAATATCTATTGATGATCAAACCCTGGCATTCAAATTTTAATCCTGTTTTTGAAACCTTTAATAAAATCCCGATCTAGGTCTGCCTTCCTAATCTCCCCCTCTATCTCTGGAATGATTCTCTTCTGGAATTAGCAGGAGAGGCTTTGGGGGATTTTTTGTTCGTTGACGAAGGATCTTCAGATATCTTTCATTCCACATTTGCTCGAATACTTGTAGAAATTGATGTTACAAATGGACTTCCTATTGAGGTTTCATTAGAATGCTCCAAGGGGACTTGGGTCCAATCACTGGATTATGAAGGAATACCTTTCCTTTGTAGAAGATGCTTTAAAACTGGACATGCTGCTGCTCAATGTGGATTTGAGAATAAATACATAAGGTAACTTGGTGGATTGGTGCTTCTCAACGTCATTATACGGTTGAGAAGAAATCTGATAAAATAATGAGCTTTTTAGAGGTGGTTGCCTCAGAGTCACAGACTTGTGGAGCTTCCCTTAAGGATGCTCCTTTGGGGGGGGCTAATACTTCCACTTGTAATGAGCTAAGGTCAAGGTCTCTGAATGATGGAGATGCTTCTACTCCTACTCAAGGAATCTTGTCAAAAAAATCCTTGTCTGCACAAACGATCAATGAAGATACCCCAAAGGCTGCAAAGGAACAAACCCAGGAAAGTAGCGTGCTAGCTTGGCAGGCTAAGGCAGCACAAGTGGAAGAAGGCTGGATTACAGTAATAGAGAAAAAATCAAAACCCTCTGGGCCTTCCTTCGATATGATGCTTCGTTCCCACAAGAGCAATTCTAAGTCTAAATCTTGATGCTCTTGGTTTGGGAGCTGGGTTTTTGGGTGCTTTAGGCTGTCCTTTCGGCAGCCTGGCTTTTTTCTGAATTGTAAAGGGTTATAGATCCCTTCAAAATCTGCTTATCCCTAATATCAAGAACAAATTAAATATTAAGTTTTCTTCCCTCTACATTTTAAAATGGATGCCAAAACTATTGCATCATTCAGGAAAGAAAAGGAGCAACACCCTAATGAGTTGCACAGGTGGCAAGCCATGGGAGGGGGAAAAAATTAAAGCAAGTATTTAACTATCTATAATCATAGTGCAGCAAGTGATACTCCTAATTCTATAAACATCTAAAATCAATCTAAGAGTTAACAATCGTATGAATTCCACCTATCGTTGCAGTGGTGCAAGTGAAGTAAAATGGAAAATAGACCATAGAATGATATGCTTGCTGGATTGAATGGCTCCATATAGTGCCCGTCTGGATTGATTACTCAAAATAAATCTTTCTCAAATTTCAAGATAAATACCGGTGGACAAAAGTGGAAGCAATAACAATCCATGTGAACTATTTGACATAATACTTGAAAAAGATTGCATCTCATGGACTGCAACGATTGCAGGATATGTACAAAATGGATTTGTTGAAAAGGCTTTAGAAACTTTCAAGCAAATGCAATTTGCAGGTGTAAATCCAAATTCTACAACCTTCGTCAGTATCCTTCAGATGATGAGATTGTACTGTGATGGCACTCCACTGACAACCCCTCTATATTTCAGGAGTGATATTTGCAAGAAAAACACTACCCTTTGTACGTAAGTTTCTCCCCTAAAGTAAATGCAATTATAGACAAGACAAATACGTAGCCTTCTCACTCAAAAATACTTTATCAAATCAAACAGTGCACATTTATGAGGAAAATGGCCAGTCAAAATCAACTTTGCACAATATAAATTTGTCATTGTATACAAAAATAATTTCAAGAGGGTCATATAACTATCATCAAGAAACACTCGTTTCAGACACTACATTAAGTTGGTAATTCTTCCTCACACAACATACAGATACACAACAAAAATGAGAAAGGAAATCGCAGTTACGAAATCGTTACAGGTCTAAGTTATTTATGCTTCAAAGTGCAGAGAGAGAGATGATCAGAATAAAATAAATGTACCTTAGGATCTCCTACCTCTAAGCCGAACTCTCCAGGTTTTTGTTGGAGTCAAAAATATATAGAGCAGTGCAGGGGAAAAATTATAGAGCAATGAAAACAAAAAATATACAAGGAAGAGGTGAAAAATATAGAGCTTTAAAATAACTTTAAAAGAATCGGATCAGCATAAGAGCGATAAACAATGAGAAAAAGTCTCAAATTCAAATCTATAAAGAAGATACTTAAATTGAACAAGAAACATAAATTTAAACCATGAACAAGTCCATTGGGATGTGTTTTGTGTTGAATAATTGAAAGCCCTTGGTTCAAATCCCAATCAGGATATGGTATAAATTAAAAGTATTGAAATTGATAGTGAACAAAACATAAGTGATGAATCTCTAAAATTTGGATTGAAATTGCAAAAGAAATTGAACATAATACGTCATTTAATTCTATCCTAGGGTTCTAATAAGATACCCTAGTGAATTATGAGCAAACACTAAAATTAGATGAGGCATCCAACTCTAAGCTAAGAATCAAATAGATATCACATCCAATTCCACACAAAGTTGAAAAAAACCCATGAGAAAAAGGAAAGCTTACCATTCAAGGATCACCATTGATTTCAGCAACTTCCATGTATGAAACAATCATGCCTAGCATAAGCTCCCTAGCGGGGTGATCGATGGCATCCTCAACAACTTTCATATCGAGGCACTTCATCCTAGGCACTTTGTAAAAATACCTATACCCAAACCCAAAAACTAACCGGTAACTTAGAAGAAAGATGAACAATATGGATTTTACAAGGATGCTCTCAAAATATTTGAATTAATGACACACTTTGGAACATATCTTGACATTCTAAGCTTTGCTTGTGTTTTATATGCATGCAAGTTTAGTGGATGAGGGTTGTACATACTTCAGCCATACGAGTAATCCTTATTGCATTACACCTATAATTGATCATTATGTTTGCATGGTTGACCTTTTTGTTTGGGCTGATTATCTTCAAGACACTCCACATTTTATCATTAAGTTGTGTCACAACCCCTATTTTTATGGTTGGTATTTTACAATGTTTGATTAAATTAATTAGTAGTGAAACAAAATTGCAATGAAACAAAAAGAATTTATTATAATTTAATTATAGATTTTATTTTATAAATAAAAAATAATGTACCAGTAAAAATTCTAACTGGCTGGTAAATAACAGCCTGGTAAATAACAGCCATTAACTTCCAACCACCAATTGACATCTCCTTGACACAACTGTCTGGTAATGAAATTTTTGTTCTTATTAAGCAAACATCTAGCTTCTAGGTGATTCAATTTATCACCCTTCGATGCAGAAAGCATCCATGCATATAAAAGTCAGCATTCCTGAATTGTTGTGAACAGAAGGTCCATGGGCCAAATTACGATGCAGATCAAATTCACAAGTTTGGCCAACGATTGAAATGCCTGGTGTCGTTGATCATCTTCTGCTGGCGAAGTACGGACATTGTACGAATCCATTTACAATGGTAAATTCCAGCACTTGTTCTGATTTAGGCGTGATGCGAGGAATGATTTGATCAGAAAGTTCCTTCAGGCGTCAGTATTTCACTTAACATTTCCCGTGTTACTTTTCATTTGCTTCCCAAACATCGCAAAAAACTATCGGGTCGTTTTCTTTTTCGTAGAAAGTGTTCTTTTTCACAGGTATTCTTTTTCTAATCTCTATACTCGCCATGGCAGGAAGTGAGAAAGAAATGAGTACAAAGAGACGGTGGAGGGGCATGTTTAGAATAAATCCAAAGAAATATACAAATCTGCAAAGGAAAATATTTATGAAGTCATGGATTCTGTTGGAGATGCAGCGGCTGGTGCGAAAGAGCGTTTTAGTAAAGAAAGATCTTGACACTGGGAAACGACAATTTTTTTCCTTTACCAAGGCAGAGAACAAGTAAGAAAAAACAATGCTCACCCAATAAAGCAAAATATGTTTAGTAGACAGTAAATTAAATGAAATAACTGGCAAAATACTAAAATAAATTTTGAAGGGACTCCAAATCAACAAAATATAATTGTTTACTTGAACTCCTTTCTTCATAATTATCCTTTGAATGTTTCTTTGAATGTTCGATTGTAGAGGGGAAAATGGAAAGTAGTACTAAAAAAAAATGATCAACTAATATTAAACCATTTCAACATTAATTACAATTAGTTTAAGAGGAGCAAAGGACAAAACTAAGTCAATTAGATTAAGTTAGGGGAGAGGGGCCTATAGTGGAGCACCCTAACTTCGCATTTCTCAAAATCTTATGTGGAAATTTCAAATCACTCCCAATTTTGTACAGCAGTTTATTTGGCAACTTATATGCTTCTATATTTCATTTTAGGGCCACATCATCAAATATGATGCCACATCAACATGCTTTTTGTTGAGGTATCCAAAAAATCCCCCCCAAAAAAAAAGTGAGACCAACAGTGGTGCACTAAGTCATGTTTTATTGGTGTGCTAATGCGGCATCACATGATTTGTTAGTTTGTGTACTTAATGGATAAAAAGTGTATTATAATTGGATATTAAGGTGCTCCTCTATAAGACCCAGTGAGGACTACTTTTATCCCCAGTATTGGACCCTGCTCCATTATGGGCCCCTCTCCCCTACATGTAAAGTCTAGTTTGAGGGACATGTAGTGGGTGCATATTTGTCCCAAGCATCATAGGTCTCACATCTTTGTCTCAAAACCTAATCACTATCACATCATTGTAGTGAATCACAAAATTCGAAGTATTGAAAAAATATAAACAAGATAAACTGTTATTCCTTCTCAATCATTGTCATTTTATCTATCTTAATTACTCAAATTTGTGTTGTTTTGATCTCAACTCAATTAAATCTAAATTTAATTCAATTAAATTTGAAATTCAAATATTTTAATTTAAAAATTAGATGTAATATTTTTCCTTGCAAAAATTATTTTCCTACTCCAAAAAGTTCTATTGCTCTAGATACAACCCACAAAAAGTTGCATACGAGCTCCATATTGTCTCTGCATACTTATCTTCAAATAATAATTAATTACAACTAAATTCTTTTATTAAATTTTAAATTTTAATTAATTAATATATGATCAAATTTGCATGTACTATCTTGAATATGTATTACCTTCAAATAATTCTACTTAAATATTATCTAGTTTAATGACAAAAAAATCAATAACAATTTTACAACACATCTACAATATATATTTTAACTAATCAAAATTTACCTACTTTTATGATATTAAAAAATAACCTCCATCCCTCTTTCTATTTATATAGGCAATCCTAACTTAGTGATATGACTACCTACCTAATATTATTACTGTTTTTTATTCTAACTTTCACTTTCTAAATAAATGTCATTCCACAAATATATAAAAATACCTATACCTAAAAAAAATCTTATAGCTTAAATAAGTAAATTTTGACTAAAGCTAAACTCATTTATATAAAAACTTTTAATGATTTTTATTTTTTAAAAATCAGTCTTTTCAGGGGAAGATATATTATTTTTTTCTATACATGTTCTTTGCTTAAAACTTTAGGATGTACTTCCACATCAATATTTATCCTTATCCTTCTTGCAGTGACTATGCTATGGAAAATAAACTTTTGCTTTTTTCCTCCAATGTGATTAAAGAAAGTTTGATTTTCTTTTTTATTTTTGTATAGGAAGTCACGAATTGAGGTTTGCGACTTCCGGTTAAGAATAATCCCCAAAGTATGGAAAAGAAAACATTCCCACGAAATGTTTCACATTTATGGTCATCAAACATTCTTTATGTTAGACAAGTGGGTAGTTGGTTTAAAATAATCCATCGAACCAAAATTAGGTACAAGTGCCAATGGAAGGGGAAAAGTAAAAACAAACTGAAAAGTAAATTTGAAGCTGCATGACTGCCACCTCTGCACTTTGGGTAAAACAAATTTGGAAGGTGTCACAGACACATTAAGACAAGTGTGAGGTTTGAATCCTTCTGGACACTAATTTTCTTATCATTTTCTTATCAGTGGGATCATTAGGAAAATATGTCTCTCAATGTATACAGCCCTTCAACTGTCTCCGAAGCCTTGTCCAATGGGTCGCTTGAATCTACCTTGGAACTATCATTATTTCTTTTATCAATCTCGGTTTCTCCACTTTCCCTCCCAAATTTTGGCGCTTTTTAGCTCTACTTCGGAGAGCTTCAATTACACAAGCTTGGAAATGTTGTGACTGTAATTTTGGTCAGTTTTTGGGACATATGTGTTGTAAATTCAAAGCAAGTATTGATGGTCACCAATTATAACCAGGTCAATCCACAGTGAAAATATGAGGTACGCAACCACACCAGTTCAAATATAGAAATTAAACTAAGATCATAACCCTAGAAATACCCAAATTGAGTCCAGAGGACTCAGACCAAAAAGCTCCAATCTTGTGGACACATCATCCAGCAAAAAGAGAATATGAACTTTGGGTATTCAGAAAATTGAATACTCTCTAAACTAATGATATGAGAGGACAATCTAGTTTCAGAATAATATTTTGAATTTTTTTTTTGGTTGCCTGTATTCTTGCTTGTATATAAGCACATGCATCCAAACCTAAGGCAACTAATAGCATCTCTTTTTAGTACATGTTCTTTTACTCCTAAGCATGGCTTTGTCTAGCAGTAAGTTGGAGAACTTATATACATAATGATTGAGCTTGAAATCATGTTAGCCAATCTCTCTTCAATTCTGTATTCTGGTTTCCCAAATCAGATTATGTAACAAAAAAGTAATTGTTATTGTTTATTCAGATCAACTGGTGAGTAAGGGGTGCTCACTGGGTGGGATACCCAATTGGTGCAACCCTAAAGCCTTTTTTAGGTAATGTTGGCTGGCTTAGGAAATATATGTTAATTATTCTTATTTCATTTTTTTGGTAGAAACATGTCTTTATGTGCAAATGATATTATGCAATGGCAATGACAGGTTGCTTCTATTAAGATTATCTGCACCAAACAGATTGGGTAGTCGGAGCGCTATGGTTTTGTGGAGTTTATAAGCCATGTTGCAGCTAAGAGGGTTCTACAATCTTACAATGGTATTCAAATGCCCAATATTGAACAACTTTTCAAGTCAAACAGGGCATCCTTTGGTATCGAAGAAAAATGTCCTGATGTAGGACTTGAGTATCCCATATTAGTGGGAGATTTGGCAGCTGATTCACAAATTACTTGCTACAAGAAACATTTTGAACTCCATGCTATGAATAAGCCCTTAAACATAGAAAAGGGGGTTGTGAAAAGTGGAAGAGAACCCTACAAAAAAGGAACAGAAAGGAAATCATTTAAACTGCATGATAAAAAATGATCACAACATTCAATATCTATATATAAACAGAACTACAGTCCTAGAATCTTTCTCACACCGTATGATAAAAGTTTACAGTTCCAAGTCCAACCATATTCCTGGCAGTGGTTCCAGAATTGAAATGAATAACACTACACTGAAAACTGTAAAATAAGAAGGCCATGTAAATGAAAGCATCTATGGCTAGAATTCAAAATGGAAAAGCTAGGCTAGCCATCATGGCCATAGGAGCTAACCACCATCTTGGACTTCATGACATTGGGATCCATGCACAATTGTGTGTCTTGTTTCATGTTTCTCATCCACATCCACATATCCGCCATTTTCAGGAAGCCAGAGCGAAAGAGACCCAAGTAGTGCAATGTAGACATGTTCCCCAAGTCCGTGGGAATATCTCCACTAAACCCAGCCGGCGATGAGGGGGCGGTTGAAGAAATATCTAAATATCTACAGCGATGCAAAATAAATATAGATTAGACATTCTCATTGCAGACATGGTTGAGTGGACTTTTTGCGAATGCATTCTTCAGTATCTATGTACCAACAGGATAATATCTACAAAAAAATATCAGTTCGCAATCAATGTTATTTATGCCGAGTAGATCTATAGTGGTCACATGAAGGTGGTAGCTGAAATAGCAACAAGATCTTTCTAGTTCTAGTTTTCCTTCTTCGTATCCAAGTCAACAGGGAATGGAGATCGCTCGAGAGCCTCACAATAATATCTGAGTCGCAGTTAATATCAAATCTCTGTCAGATCTCAATAAACCATGGTGGCACTAGATCGTTGATAGACTAGATCAAGGATTGGTACGAATAAAAGCCATCAGATCTAGTCCAAGTTAACTGGAATGAATTTACACCTTATATTAAATGCTCGATCAAACTACAAACTTATGTACAGTGTTTGATAAAAGGAAGTGAAGAGCGATGAATGGTGAGGGTGTTGAGAGTCGTCTCTAGGATGCCTTCAGCCATTGATATAAAAAGAGTTTGGTGCATTTCATAGTGGATACGTCTTCGGCATAAAATATTTGTTTGCGTGTAGGGTTTTCATATGAAATGCATCGTTATTTCTATTTATGTAGAATAAAAAAATGCAATTGGAAATTCTTTGCTTTCTCCACAGTAAGCATCTCATCTATAAAAATATCATAACTTCTTAATGTAGAATAAATTTTAGAAGTTTAACTAACTTGTACACTTGCAATTCAAGCTATGACAGCTAGAATCACTTGTATTTAGTATAGAAGCTTCACGTCTCCTAAAGCGTCCTTCTCAATCCACCTACCCTCGTTTTCTTCAATTTTGTTTCCTCAAATATATCAACCACCTGGAAGGAAGACAAGTGTTAGTGATAGATTAAATTGGAAAATTAAAGACATTTGGTGCTATAAAGAATTCTTTTTATTCCAAATTTCACCAATATAGAATTTATATGGTGTGGTGAGTGCAAAATGCCAACTTGCACAGACAATAAATAAACATATTAAACTATACATTGGGAATTTAATTTCCAATTTAACCTATCACTAACAATAGTAGTATATATCAACAATTATATATGCCATTCTGCAAGAACTATGAAGCACTGAATGCTCATTTGGATATAAAAAAATGCATCTCTCCTAACATATGAAAGAGGCCATAACTTACAATAATCAATAAGTGCATAGAAGAAAAAACAAGAAGGATACCATGTACCACTATCAGACTTCTATTTATATCCTGTGTCTCTCAATGAACATCTAAATGACATATCGGTATCATAACCATTGTTCAATGATATTGTAAACTGAACCATTACTTGTACAGACAACTAAAAAAATACAGATCATTGCAAGAACAAAGGTTAACAAGTCAACAAAAGCCTTGTTGATCAATTTGATTGACCAAAAAATAGTAGCTAATCTACTGAAAAAACACACCTATGTACATACGAAAACAAACAAAACCGTACACAAAAACATACATAGAAACATACATAACATGAAAAGAAGGTATAATAAGATGTCAATGCAAAAAAGAGAATTAGTTAGATGGAGACATGAGAGTCCTATGTGAAAAGGTAGACAAATTTTGTAAACAACTTATTAAAAACAAAAAATTTCCATTCTCTAATAAAAAAGACACTCTTAAAGTTGAGAACAGTATATGGGTTGCAGGTTTCATAACACATACTATTTTCCAACATGCAAGTATATATAGACAACATTCTTCTAATGAAAACCTTAAAGTTTGTAGACAGTAAAGGGTATGTGCAAGATCATGATGGGCCAAAAAGTGGTGATATGATGTGTATGTGTAGGGTATGTGGCTAATGACTTTCTTTTTACCCAAAATTGATGAAACGAAAGGGGTTTTTTAATGGGATTCTCAACTTTCCACCAATATAAATTATGCTTTACTTTGAATTTAATAAATAATATTTGTTCATTTTCTATTTGAATTACGACTAAAGTCCTGATTGATAGGATAATTGAAAAAAATATATAGCTTTCAAACCATATCACATTTTTTGAATATGAAACATGTGTCACATTCTATGCTTCACATACTATAGGATTAAAAAAAATGAATTTCATGAAGTTTTGACCAAGTTAAGGTGGTGAGACATACAAGTTTTTATATTTTTTAAAATTTGTAATAGAAAATTCAAAATTAATTATTTACTTGGAAAAAAAATTACAAAAAAAATATGCATCACATTAATAGACATGAGTCCTCTTAATTTTATATCTAAAATCTTATAAAAAAAAATATTATAATTTATTGTTGTTGTGGTAAATGCATTGCATTAATCTATTTCATTTTTCCTCGAATTTAAGTACTCATCAAGATTGAAATTTTGCAACTTCACCGTAAATATATATTTTTAAATAAACCTGTAGGATTAGAAACTACATTCAATTTGGTTACAGATTCTATTCTTACATATTTTTGAAATCATATAGATAACTTATTCTAAATTCTTATGTCACTCTTCCCAACTTTGATTTTCCTCGTAGTTTCTTTGGCCACTTAAGGGCTCTATTTTCTCCATGATGATCCTAATATTATACCCTAAAATGTACTAAAGTTCATTCACCTTCACAATTTATAGCAACTCTTACAGAAAAAAAATGAAATTCAATTTCATCATATCATTTAAAAATAAATGCACAATATAATTTGTAGGTTGGAAAACACAATGTGGTTTGCCATTTATTTCATTTTGTACATTCAAAGTTACATGGTTGATAGCACGGGCATGAATGTCTTGAAAAGATTTTGTTAATTAGGCAGTAGGAATGCAATGAAAGGAAACATTTTATAAACACCCACTATTTTCCAACAACCATTAAAAAACTATGAATGATTACACATTGGAAAACACTGTGGGAGGTGAGTGCATGATTTATGAAACCTTCAACCCAATAATAATGTTGTAAGACCTCTATGAACATTTCCAACATTGTGTGGTTGTAGATTTCTTAAAATTTAGTGTTTTCCAATCCCATTACATTCTTACTATCTAATTCACAAAAAGGCTCTCAAGACAATCACAAAACATACCAAATTGAGGTAAGGGGCGAGAAACCAATTGGGTTGTTACTTGTAAAGGGTTTTAAAACATTATGTAGGTTGAAAATTTCAAAAAAGCAGTGTTTTGCAACCTGGAACTTTACAAAATAGTATGAATGCAATTTAGACAGTACAAACAATGTGAGTTTGAGTTGTCATTTTCAGAGATCTTTTTTTGCCACGGGAATTGAAGGAAAAATGACGTGTGCATTTTTAGTTTGGAGAAAGAAGGGGGGAAACACTCTACGTTTCATGTCTACACATTAAAAGCTGATGGTTGGAGTGCACATGTAGGAGTTGGAGGAAAAAACCAATGTTTTGAAACCTAGAATTTAACAAAATGGTATGAATGTAATTTAGATAGTACATATGTAATGAAAGACACCTTATAACAAGACTTACGTAGAATAAAAATTGTGTTTCTATTTCTTAATATGATCCAAATATACATGCAGAATATGATTACAAGTTGGAAAACATAGTGGGAGGTGAGGTGACAACATGATTTATGAAACCTCCAACAAACAAAATGTTGTAAAACCCTCTACACACTAAAGTGAAATACCTCACTAGTTGTTTAGAAAATGGTGCCTATCAACACACTCGTACGATCTTAATAACACAAACCTTTTCAATACATACATACTATTTTGGAAAATTCTAGGATGCAAAACATTATGTTTACAAAACTTGCAACCCACCTAATGTTTTAAAACCATTTAGACACAAGTATTTGAGGGATTTTTAGGCGCATTTTTTCTATTGCTTTCCTTGAATGCCTGCAACTCTATTTCCATTTTCCTCAGCTACACATCCTTCCCCAACCTGCAACTCCATTTTCCTCAGCTTGCAACTCTATTTTCGTCGCCCGTGCCTCCTTCCTCCCCACCCACCAAACTAAAAAATGCAAATGTGGAAAATGGCAATGTTAGGTGCATTTTTTCTAGCTTTTTGACTTTCTCACCAAAGTCGTGCATCCTTTTCCAGCAACGCCACCTAACAGCACACAACTACCCATATGTCAAGACTTTTCCTTAATGTTTTTTGTCCACTGCATCACATGGGGTATGGGTGTATGATACAATGTTACATACATAGGTGCTTTTTTTCTAGGAGTTAGCTTCTAATGGAGTGGACTAACGCCTAGAAAAAATGCACCTATGTACATACAAAAATGCATAAAAACATACATAATGACATACATGGTAACATACATAACATGAAGAGACGACATAGTGTGAGGCCCGCCAAACGGATGGCTTAAGTGACAAAACTGGCAATGGAAGGAAACATCATGGGAAGCGAGGAGGTGTCCCATCATCGAATTAGCTTCTCCCCTAATGAAATAATATACTAGTATTAAAGGTCGATTCATATAATAAACTAGTATTCGAGGGAACAACTAACAAGAGACAGTGTATTTTCCAACACTACAAATAATGCAAGCATTTTATTTAAACACAACAATGGAAGGTGTGATTTTGAAGACATTCATACTATTTTGTAACATTTAATGTTGCAAAATTGTACGTGTTAAGAAGCGAGCAACCCACAGTGAGACAACCCTTTACATTTAAACAAGGAGATTCAAATAACTGAAACCCAACATTGTGTTTTCCAAATAGCAATTACATTCTGCACTTGAAATCATGCCAAATTTAAACACAACAATGCAAGGTGTGATTTTAAAGACATTCATACTATTTTGTAACATTCCATGTTGCAAAACCGTAGGTGTTAAGAAGCAAGATAGTGTGTTTTCCAACATTGCAAATAATGTGGGAATTTTATTTAAACACAACAATGGAAGGTGTGATTTTGAAGACTTTCAGACTATTTTGTAACATTCCATGTTGGAAACTCATTGGTGTTGAGAAGCAAGACAGTGTGTTTTCCAACACTACAAATAATGTGGGCATTTTATTTAAACACGACAATGGAAGGTATGATTTTGAAGACATTCATACTATTTTTTAACATTCCATGTTGCAAAATGTTAGGTTCCAAGAAGCAAGACAGTGTGTTTTCCAACACTGCAAACAATACAAACATTTTATTTAAACACAACAATGGAAGGGTGACTTTGAAGACATTCATACCATTTTGTAATATTCAATGTTGCAAAACTGTACGTGTTAAGAAGCAAGTAGTGAGACAACCCTTTACATTTAAACAAGGAGATTCAAATAACTAAAACCCAACATTGTGTTTTCCGAATTGCATATATTTTGTGCGCTTTTTCTTTTCAATCATGTGAAAATTAAACACAACAATGGAAGGTGTGATTTTGAAGACATTCATACTATTTTGTAACATTCCATATTGCAAAACCGTAGGTGTCAAGAAGCAAGACAATGTGATTTCCAACACTACAAACAATGCAGACATTTTATTTGAACACAACAATGGAAGATGTGATTTTGAAGACATTCATACCATTTTGTAACATTCAATGTTGCAAAATCGTACATGTTAAGAAGCAAGCAGTGAGACAACACTTTATATTTAAACAAGGAGATTTAAATAACTAAAACCCGACATTGTGTTTTCCAAATTGCGTATATTTTGTGCACATTTTCTTTTCAATCATGCAAAATTTAAACACAACAATGGAAGGTGTGATTTTGAAGACATTCATACTGTTTTGTAACATTCCATGTTGCAAAACTGTAGGTGTCAAGAAGCAAGACAATGTGTTTTCCAACACTGCAAATAATGCGAGCATTTTATTTAAACACAACAATGGAAGGTGTGATTTTGAAGACATTCATACCATTTTGTAACATTCAATGTTGCAAAACTGAAAATGTTAAGAAGTAAGCAGTGAGACAACACTTTACATATAAACAAGGAGATTCAAATAACTAAAGCCCAACATTGTGTTTTCCAAATTGCAATTATTTTGTACACATTTTCTTTTCAATCATGCAAAATTTAAACACATCAATAGATGGTTTGATTTTGAAGAAATTCATCCATGTTTTAAAACCGTATGTGTTAAGAAGCAAGAAACCCACTGTCAAACAACCCTTTACATTTAAACTCATAGGAGACAGTGTGTTTTCCAACACTGCAAATAATGCAAACATTTAACTTGTTCCAATCAGATGAAGAAAGTTAAATGTCATTTTGACTGTAGCAAAGATTTGTTCAAAATGAGAATGTCAATGGGAAAATAAAATATTTTGTTTGTGTGTACGGTTTTGGGCTTGGGTTTCCATTCAAAATTCTCATTTGGAAAACCCATCGGTTCATAATTTTTTTTAAATCTGGAACCCACATAATGTTTTTTCAAAACCCATCTTCACAACACAAAAACCCCATTATTTCTTCATAGTCAAATTTCAAAAGCCTCAAGTAAAAAACATTCTCAAACAGCGATGCTAAAAACCCTACACGCAAACATAACATTTCATTTTCATTTCATAGAAAACCCATTTAACAGCAAACCCATCAAACCTTATGCGCAAACAAAACATTTCATTTCCATTTAACAGAAAACCCATTTTACAACAAACCCATCAAACCCTACACACAAACAAAACATTATGTGCTTCACAGTCCCTGCAAAATGGAAAATGGCATATAAAATTGTAGATACATACCTCGTTTGGCCGCCTGCAACTCCATTTTCATTTTACTCGGCCGCACGTCCCTCCCTAGCCTGCAACTCCATTTTCCTCTATCCCTAGCCTACAACTCCATTTCCATTTTCCTCGGCCGCACGTCCATCCCCAGCCTGCAACTCCATTTTCCTTGGCCTGCAATGCCATTTTTGTTGCCTGTGTCTCCTTCCTCCCTACCCACCAAACTGGAAAATGCAAGTGTGAAAAATGGCAATGGTTAGGTGCGTTTTTGTCTAGCTTTTTTATTTTCCCACCACCCACACATCCTTTTCCAGCAACACCACCTAATGGCACGCGGCTAGCCTTCCGTCAAGACTTTTCCTCGGTGTTTTTTGTCCACTGCGTGACATGGGATATTGGGTACCATATAACATATAATACATAGATGCTTTTTGTCTAGGAATTAGCTTTTTCCCATTTTTGCTCAGACCTGAATTCTGTTTTTGTTTTAATTTGCTCTTTTAAAATTAACAAGTAAGAATGGAAAAAATTCCCGAGAAGGTGGAATCGTAGATGACGCCAAGTCTAAGATGAAATATATTTGTTTATTTTGAAGTTAAAAAATGCTCACAAAATTTATTGCCTGCTAAATTTCCAAGCTCTAGACGTTAACAGCCCCAGCTCGCCATAGTTTTCGGCTGTAAAAGACTAAGAGAACAGACAAAAAAACATCATTTCTACACATATCAAAGGGAGGCTTAATCTCATCAAATTCCGCACTTTGTAAACGCCGCTGTTTAGTACCATTAAAATATGGTCGTGCGAAGACTGGGTAGTTTTTAATCAATTTTGAGGTTCCGCGTCACATGACAAAAGATATGATAGATTCAAGATGAAACTCAGCGTACAATTTGGTATCAGATAAGCTCTTGTACTAATTGTACTTCCAAAGCGAATTTAATTATCTAAAGGACGTGTACAATTACGATATTTATTTACTCCGTTTATTATTTTAAATCCAATTTATTCACTTTCATCCCCGTCAATCTAGCACGAAAGGTGACATCTGAATTTTTCTTTCAGATTGCGTTAAGTGCTGCTGTGTCGGTTCGATTTGTGAAAAAACTTCTATCGAAATTGTTCAATTAATTTGACTCTGAATAAAAAATTCAGGCTCATCTTAAGTCCCCAGTTTTCGTAGTACAAGCATCGTCCCTATAGAAGCAATATGACAAAAATATTTGCAGGCTTTCCAACCATAGCGTTACTACATTTTGGAACCTACAAACTAGGGAATCAGTCCGATATCACAGAAATGTCGCAGAGAAGTACATTTCAAGTTGAAGGCATTTACCAGCCGGAGAGACAGAGAGCAGAGATGGAGCGTCTGAAGGATACTCTCGGAGTCGCAGGAATTGTTATCAATATTGACTCCAGGACGGTAACGTTCGACCACGATCAAAGCGTTACCGTCTCCCGGATAGGTGTGTATTCTGATTGACATTTTGTGTGTTTTTTTGGGTTTAGTTTGGCTGTTGTACCCAAACCATACTCTTAGGATGGTTTCTCTTCTTCGTGGCGGAGTACTGATGGTGTATTCTTCGTTTTGTTGAGAATCCGCTTGCCCCCATCCAAGGCCTCAATGTAGTGGGGTTTCCCTCAGCTCTGGGCATGAGCCCTCTGGTTTGTAGAGGGTACAGTCGAAGATTCCCATAGGCTTCTCAAAGCCAAGCTATTTGTGAGCTTGTTTACCGCTGCTAGTCAAGCCATAGGGTGGTTTATCATTTAGTCCACTATAGCCTGTAGAGGATACCGCCAAGTATTAACGTACACCTCTCTGCTCTCCGAGAGTAGATTGTTTCTCTCTGAGAGAAATTTTATTCATTGTTTGGGTCTTGAATTGACTTTCAGTTTAAGCTTTCGAAAATTTCGAAAAAAAATGGAAGGCATGAATGAGGTGACAGAAAATTTGGTAGAGCTGTCTTCATGGAAGCAAGCTGTTGCCTGACTATTATCCAACATTAATTTCCTAATAATTTCTTTTGTTGTGTTGGTTATGTCCGATACAGAAAATGCTCTTAGAGGGCTACGATTGAATCCCTCCCTGCGCGGGATTGTATATATCTGACGTAACAGCGTGCTCAATGGGCTATGGTAAGCCATTGTTGCTATTCATCTCAGAACTCGACACTCGTTTTTAATTGATATATAATCTCTTCGCGGTTAAGGTTATCGCCAACTATCTGGTGTGTATTTATGTTTTTGTATTATTTATTCTGCAGGCAGAAATCTCTGATGAGCGTAGGACATAGTTGAAGCGTTTTTTAACCTCTCTTGATATCATATAAATAAAATGAGGCAGCATCCTCTGCTGGCTGTTAGCTACTGTAATCTTTCCTTTTCTTATTTCAAAGTTACACCTTATATTTTGTGAAACGCTGGTGTCCGAAATATGGATATAACTATTTGAACCGGTCATCAAAGTGAGCTTTTCGAAATTAAAAAGTCGGTTCTTTATGCCCTTTTCTGTCAATTATTTTAAGATAGAATTAGAGACAATCTTGTTATAAGAAAGAAAATAATTCGTATAATGTCTATGCTTTGTTTATAAGTTGAAACTAGATTGCACTTGTTAGTTCTTGTCAAGGAACTATAGGCACGCTCTCTTCTTAACAACAAGTTATTAAAACTTCAACACAAATATTTGAATAACTCTAAAGTAAATATGCAAAATATTTAACAAAACAAATATCTAAAATTAATTTTCTGAAATGTAATTGGCTCAAAACTTTTGAGCGATAAGGGCGATTTTCCCGGCTCCATTATCATAGTTGCGATTTTCCCACTCCATTATCACAGTTTCCAAAATACTTCCTTTTCTTTTTAAGTAAATTTAATTTCACTAGTCTATTTACTTCCCAGCACTAATTTAGATTACTAAATTGTAAAATGAATTTAACTCAACTATTATGTGAATCAACATGTAAATTAAAGTAGTAAGGTCTTTACTTAAAAGTTATGTTATTTAATATTTTATTATAGTTCATATCTATTTAATAATTACTTTTTTTATTTATCTAAAAGTTATTTTGATTTCCTTTCATCTATTCAATTTTTTTTTAATTTATATTTTTATTCAATAATCCAATAACAATAATAAATAGCAAGTAAAATATCTTAAAATAGTTTTAAGTAAATAAATGATGTAAATAAAGTAATATATTTTAATAATTCTGAATAATTAAAAATAACTCTTTAATTGAAAATAAATTAAATCATATTTTAATAGCCTTTGAAAAATAAAATCATTAATTTTTAATATAAATATATCTATTTTATTTCTCACTTTAAGAACCATTTTTATTTATTTATTTAAAATTATGTTTTAATTTCTCACTTTAAGAACTATTTATTTATTTAAATTATGTTAACAATAATTAATTAAACAAAACTAATTATAATAATATATTTATAAAAATAAATATTATGAAATATTTTATTTTATGAATTATACTAATTGATTTTAAAATAACTAAAAAATTAATTTTATAAATATCATTATTAAATTTAACTACTTAATTATTTAATACTCAAAATAACTATACACTTAAATCCAAAAACATTATAATAAAAAACATGTAGAGATCAAAGTACATTTTATTTATTTTTTTCCACATGCATCTAGGCCATCTTTTGGAAGAAGATTAAAAATTATATAGTAAAATATATATTAATAATATATTTTTAAAAATAAAAATATTTTTAGATTTATAAAGTAATCTTCATAAAATATTGGTTTGATAGATAGAGTTAATTATTAAATGTACGTCTTAATAGATACTTAATATATTATTTATACTTTTATTTTTTAATTTATTTTTGTAATGTAGAGATAAAAAAGTATTTTAAAATAATAACTGATTATAAAGTAGTTTTTTTATATTAAAAATAATCATGACATCAATTCTTGAGTATCAAGAAAATTCAATTTTATTGGCTAAAAAATTTGGACCGGCGGATTTTTAGGAATGCTAACTATAAACTTTTTTATTGCAATTTTTTTAGGAGATTTTTCCCCACAAAACTATAATAAAAAAAATATTTAACTAATTATTCAAAATTTTATTGGCTACGAAAACCACAACAATCTACAATAAACTAAAACAACTGAAATGTATATAACATTTTAATTTTACAACCGAAATGTTTGGTATGCTGCAATGATTAAACATTATAATTTAATATTTTAATCTTAATTAGGCCAAGGCCGAATGCTTGTACATAAAAATATAAGATTAAATCTTGGATGTGAAAATAATTCTCATAAAAATATAAGATTGTGAAAACAATTCCCATCGTAAATATTTGTTAGTGGTAGTTTTTAAGTTAATAAAGAGCAGAAAAATAAGCTTTATTGCATAAATTTCGTTAGTTATATGTTTTTCTAGCACCTCAGTTAGTTAAATGTTTTCTTGGGCCTCATGCATATCAATATCAATATCAATACCAATACCAATACCAACTCAATTTATATATGATTTTAGGGAGAAGAACTGGAGGATTCTCCTCCTTCCACTGGAATTGCTGCCGATTCAAGATAAGAGACATCACATATCAAGCATAAGTATTTTCTTAGTTCTTAATAATTCATAGGACCATCTAAACTATAATAAAAAAAATATTTAACTAATTATTCAAAATTTTATTGGCTACGAAAACCACAACAATCTACAATAAACTAAAACAACTGAAATGTATATAACATTTTAATTTTACAACCGAAATGTTTGGTATGCTGCAATGATTAAACATTATAATTTAATATTTTAATCTTAATTAGGCCAAGGCCGAATGCTTGTACATAAAAATATAAGATTAAATCTTGGATGTGAAAATAATTCTCATAAAAATATAAGATTGTGAAAACAATTCCCATCGTAAATATTTGTTAGTGGTAGTTTTTAAGTTAATAAAGAGCAGAAAAATAAGCTTTATTGCATAAATTTCGTTAGTTATATGTTTTTCTAGCACCTCAGTTAGTTAAATGTTTTCTTGGGCCTCATGCATATCAATATCAATATCAATACCAATACCAATACCAACTCAATTTATATATGATTTTAGGGAGAAGAACTGGAGGATTCTCCTCCTTCCACTGGAATTGCTGCCGATTCAAGATAAGAGACATCACATATCAAGCATAAGTATTTTCTTAGTTCTTAATAATTCATAGGACCATCTAAACTCTGAAGATTTCAAGTTCTATATGAATTCTTTTCTTTTTGGAATGTAAATGGGGTAGAAGTTTCTTCATCTTATTTTATGAGGAGGAAGAATTGCTCTGTGAGTAGTTTCTATTTCATTCCTAATAATTTTCTTGTAATTTATATCTTAAAAGTTTATAAAATGTATTATAATATTCTTTTGATTTTGCAGATTCTACTAGTTGTATTTTCCCTTCAATTGATAAAAAATTTCAAATCTTTAAATGCATTTTGGAGCACCACTTCCACAATATAATGATGATACCAATGTTAGAATGTGAGGATCAACAAGTTAAAGCTAGCTACATGTTTATTACTCAGAATCTTTTTTTTCCTTTTTCTTTTAAGATAATGGGGTCTCATTGAATATGTCCTGTGAATTCTTGAACTTTATAAAATTTGAGTCAATCTTCATGGGACGCTAAAAATAATGAAGGGAAAGATTACTTATATAGATTAGGGCAAGAAGCAGACAATTTAAACATATAACTGTTAGGGCACACAAGGGCTTGATTGATGACCTCCTTCCTTGGAAAAGATGGTAATTCTCTTCATTACACATTTTCAAGAATGTGTATATATATTTTTATTTTTTTTATTTTTTTTCGAAATACAATTTGGTATTATTGTAAATTCTCTTTTGGAAGTTGAGCTTACAAAATTTGGACAATCTAAGAAACAAGTTTTAGAAAAATCTGTGTATGGTTCTTTTTTGCATGTAATTGAAGAGCATATAAAATTGGTATTGAGTGTATGGATAATAAGGTTTAGAAGTATTCTTTGCATTGAATTTAATGAGAAGTTGATCTTTATCTCTTCTCTTAATTGATCTTTTGTAAAATCTTTGTACATAATTTTTTACTTATTAGTTTTAAACAATATACTCCTTTTTTAAAATCTACAATTTTTCTTTCTTCAAGAAATTATACTAAAAAAATGGTAATTATTACTATTTTAAACTTCTTGTTATGTTAACTGCCAAATGCATGGCCATCTACCATGCATCATGTCATTAACCATTATATGATGGGTCCATATCATTTGTTTTACTTGTTCTTTATTAGGCAACTCTATTTTTAATTGTATAATATAATATAATATATAATTTTATATTATTTTGCATATTATATAATGTTATTCTATTATATGTGTTAAATTGAAACTAAAATTATCTAAATAAATATTTATTTTTACTAAGTATATTACTTGTAATTAAAATTGTTTAAGTGGTTTTTACCAAGTATATTTATAAATAAATTATATGGTTTGTATTTTTTATGTAAAGTAAATATTTATATTTTATAAAAATTATGACTTATTTTAATAAAATAAAATTTTAAAAATAATTTTAAGTAATTTGATTAGTTAATGTATTTTATTTTTTATTATTATCTTTATTAAATTGACAATTCATCTATAACCATCAAGTATTTAATCTTATTAATTATTAATTTGCATCTCATATTTTACAATATTTTTTTATAATATGATTGAACACAACACCTAGATAAATTATCTAGGCCATCAAACCCCACTTGTTAGTAGAACCAATGCACTTAAAATTGTTGAATAAAAATAATGCAATATATATTTTAACCATAGAAAACATTGAAAACATTAGGCTGGTGGGCACACCCCTATCGTATAAAAAGACATTACAAAAAAATCTAATAGTTAGTTGTTTTATCCTTTTTTAATTGTATTCTTATAAAAAAAAGGTACTATGAAAAAAAATTAAAATTTAGATTGAAATTTTAAAATTTTATATTTAATTATTAAAAAATTATAAGAAATATTTAAAGTAAATAAATAAAATAAAATTTAAATTGTGTTATTTAACTCTTAAGTGAAGAATAAATAAGAATTATTTAAAGTAAATAAATAAAATAAAATTTAAATTGTGTTATTTAACACTTAAGTGCATAAGAATCTTAGATTGAGATTTTATATTTTTATGGTTAATTATTAAAAAATTAGAAGAAATATTTGTTAGTCTTAGATTATGTTATTTAACTCTAAGTTTGAATAAGTTGGTAGTTAATTTATTTGACTTTTATTCTTACTTTATGTAAATTGAAAGAAAATTACATAAAATTCTTATGTAAAAAGTTTCAAAAAATATCATTAATCATGAATAGAGTGTTTGATCATAAAAGGTCAAAAAATTAGATATTCATCACATAGATAAATGGACAAGTGGATCTATAGCCACCAAGTATTTAATCCTATTAGGTATTAAATTTCTAAGAATGCACTAAAAGTTGATACCTTATAATATATTTTTATAATAATATGAAGACTAAATGACATAATATATAGGGGAAAAAATTCAAGCCTTAAACCCACACTAATATAAAGTGAAACTAATGTACTTAAAATTATTAATATTTATTTCAAAGTGTCTCAAAAAAATAATAATAAACATTTATATTCATAAACATGTGGTTATAAATCTAAATTTTAACCAAAAGACAAAGTATTAACAATATAATTGTTAACTGTCTCATGCTGTGTATTCCTATAGAAAAGATAGAGTACTATGGTAAAAGAAAGATATGAGGGAAAATTTTGGATTGAAATTTTAAATTTTTATGGTTAATTGCAACTTACGGAATTTTTTAATTTTATATTATCTCTAGTGGAATTGTTATTTTATTTTATTTGTACAAATGATTTAATCTTATTTAATTTAAATATCTAATGTGGCTAAACACACCTCCTAGATGCACCACACTAAATATTTATTTAATCTACAATATTATAATATTTTTTTTTATATAAGGTGTACAATACCTAATCTCAACACTTGAAACCTCACCTAGAATCCTTGTGAAATCCACTGTGTGCTAAGTTTTCTAGATTTGTATGTTATTGAGATTTCCCATACATTCATGCCTTCTTTGGCATCCCCAATCCACAAATCCTGAAAACTATTGGAAGGTCTATGTGATTATTTTATAGAGAATTTTAATTGTTACTTACTTGGTTACATCTTTCCATCCACCTCAAAGATTTGAAACCCCACCAAATCCTTCATCAAAATTAATCTAAGTATTTTGGAGTGTTGGAGTTCTTAATCCCTTATGAATAATTTGCAAATAATATTATGAGTAATTAAATACATCAAATTTATAAGGTTGATGATAGCTTAATCCTCAATAAAACAAGATGAAAATAAGTTTTTTTATAATATTATGATAATATTATATTTTTATATTATATTATTATATTATATAATGTTTATATATTTTATTATGATTTATATTATATTATTATATTATTATCTTATAATATATCATATCATATATTATAATATTATAAATAATATAATTATATATAATACTATAGTTTTAGTATAATAAATAATACTTATATATATAATATATATAATACAAACATAATTTAATATATTATATATTTAAACTATTATATTATAATATTTATATCTAATATAACAATATGATATTTATAATATATTATATTATAACATATATATATTATATAATATAATATAATATATAATATATAATATAACATATGATTATTTTATATTATATTATAACAATATTATATATAATATAATATTTAAAATACTATATTATAATATTTATATGTAATATAACAACATAGTATTCATAATATATAATATAATATTTTTAATGCATTAAAAAAAATCATTAACTAATCAAATTATTCAAAATTATTTTTAAAATTTTATTTTATTGGAATAAAGCATATAAATTTTAATATTTTAATTACAAAAAAAAAATATTAAATTAAATAATTTTAATTTGAATTTAACACATAACTATTGTGCACACATTATATAATATGCAATATAAGATAAAAATATATAATATATTATATTATACAATTAAAAATAGAGTTGTGTAATAAAGAATAAGTAAAACAATATACCTAAGTTAAAAATATTGCAAACATGGATACTTTACAGCAGACTGATAAATGCTACAGACCCACTGATAAGGGTTAATGGCATGATGCACGGATGGATGGTGGGTACACTAAGTCAATGCTTAGTGTGTGACATTTAAGCCCAACCCTATAGTCTCGTTCCTTAATCATATTTTCCATCTCTCCTCATGGCAATATATATAATATAACCATATGCTTATTTATGTATCACTGTACCTTGATTTGAAAATAGTGGGTGTCTCCCTATATGCCTACCACTTGCATTCCTAAATCCCCTGTTGACTACCACTTGTATTCCTAAATCTCCTGCTGATTGGTAAAGAAGAGTTTGTGTTGGAGACAATATTCAATACAAAACTAGTCTATGCCACAAATCCTTTTTTAATAAGCTAAAGTATGAATGTGGAGTGAGCGCAAAGCTATATCCTTTAGAACTGAAATATACTTCAAAGATTCATTTTTTTATTTTTTCATATTCTTGTGATTTTAGGTCAGCTAGAGCTAGGGCAATAGAAATATTGGTAAAAGACTTGAAAGTATTTTCTTCATTCAATGAGGAACTATTTGCTATAATGGTTCAAATTGAGCTCCACATAAAGAAGTTCCTTCAAATGAACAATGATTACATTTTCCTTGTCTAATTAAAATGTGTTTATTCGCTGATTAGTTTGTTGTTTTGTGGTATGGAGCAAGGAGTTTAAGTTGAAGAAAAGACTATTTGTTTCATGCTATAGTGGAATTCACCTTTCTAACAAGAACTATGCAACCACACATATAATTTATTTATACACCTTTTATTACTTATCAATATATAGTTTAATTGAAATATGTTTAATCACCTCCTTCGATGCAATTTCATTGATTAATTGATTATTTATTTGTTTTTTCAATATTGTTGCTAAAACTTATCAAACACAACATATTAAAACATAACTATTCTATAACTTTTTGGCAGGAACTTCGCTGCCTCGGCAGCTCTTGTTTTTAAGGTCGACAAGATATTCTCTTAGAGTAAGCTCGTGATGTAGAAGTTCAACGATATCACAAATGCGACATACACTGATTTGTGTTGTGCTTGTTGAAGTTGAAAGGCCGGTATTTTTAATATGAAGGATATTGGCTCCAGTCTTTGGTAGCTGATATATTAAATATAATTTTATATTTTTTAATAAAAAAATAAATCAATTGAAGTATTTTTTGTGTTATCTATGTGGAGCATCTCCTATTTTTTTTGTGTTATCTATGTGGAGCATATCTTAGTGACCGTTGAGTAGATTATTTATGGTCATTTGGTAATTGTGATTAAATATTCATTTTAGAATTATACAATATTTTTTAAAATTTAAGTAGTTATTAATACTTGCCTTATCAGTAGTACAACTTATTTTGTTAATTAATTATTAGTACTTGTCTTTAGGCACGGTACTATTGCAATGAGTTTTGTAAAATTTTGTTTAACTGATTATTAATAAATTGTTTGTTAACCAATCACATTTTAGTATTTTAAATTTTATTAAGAAAATTTTATTTTTCCTAAAGCTAACATACTAGTTTATTAATTTTATAAATTTTCAAAAATATTTTTCATCAATATGATTGACTTACAAACTTTTAGTGTTATGGGCAGATCTATGAGAGTCTTAAAAATAGCCCACTTTTTTTCGCAATGTTTTTTTACATGTTTTTGGTAAGGATAGAAATCTTCTTGCTTTGTTTTAATAAAGCTGTTTTTTTTTACTTAAGAATAGGTAGAGCAGTTATTATTATTAAAACTCGTGCATGCGACGGCAGAGATGGCGTATTATATCGTGTGTTCTCATTAATGATGCTGTCCACGTGATACATTTGCTGAAGCTTAACAACACACACTAAGCACTGACAGCGCTTAGGTGACAGTCATGTGGGCCCCCTTAACTCGTACCTCAACGTTTGTGTTTTCCATTTTGGCATTTACCGTTCTGTTTAAAAGGATTTTACTTCGATTCGGTTCTGCTTCGGTTGCGTTCTGCTTAAAAAGATTTTATTTACGGTTGCATATATTTTAAGGATTTTCTTACGGTTTCTACCATTATTAAATTATTTGCATATTTTTTAAAGTAAGTTTTATTGAAAAATGAATTATCAAGAACAGCATTTGATCAGAGAATAATAAAAAAATAATGTTAGTTTATATAATTAATGAATTGAAATTTTAATTTTTCTTTATTGTTTTAATATTATTTTATATATAATTATTTTACTAGTTTTTTTATTATTTTAAAATTTTAAAAAATATTTTTTATTTAAGAAATGTCTTTTATAGTATTTTTTAATTCAAAATATTAACAATTTTTTTAAAAATAAGTTTTACCAAATAGAAAATAAAAATGTAAAATGTGGAAGCAATATATATATCAATAATTTATGAATATTTTTGAATTATTTCTTAATATTATTTTATATGTATTTTTTATTATTATTATTTTAAATTTAAAAAAAAAATTTATCTAAGAAATTATCTTTATATTTATGTATTTTTTAATTTTAAATAATTTACTTTAATCAAAAGTTAAATTTTGTATTTCTTTTTAAAAATAAGTTTTATTAAATAGAAAATAAAATATTGTGTATTTTTTAATCAATTATTTATTAGTTCTAACTATTCTTAAATGTTATTTAATTTAATTATCATTTTTTATTTCCCAAATATTATAAATAGTGATATAATTTTTTACTTGCTATTTTTCAATAAATATGATATTGCATTCTTATGAAAAGATAACTTAATTACATACTTTTAAATAATTATTTTGAAGTGATATTATACAATGTTTTAGGAACAATGAAAAAATATATTAATAATTCTTTATATTTATTTAGGTTAATTAAATAAATATTTTAATTAAGTATTAACTAATTTAGATAATAAAGTTTGGATTATTAGTTAAAATAAATATTAAAATAAATTAAATATAGTACTTAGCTTAAAATTACACCATGTAAGAATGTTACAATGGTTGTCAATAGTTGATTCAAACAAAGATATTAGACTCTACAATCAACTATGTTTGGATAACTTGAATGAAAAATTTATTTTTGTGTATGTGGTCCTATACTTGTGTGTAAACCTAATTTAAGATTCACATATCTAATCTAGAAGAATAGGCAATAGATTGGCATTCATTTTCTCTCAAATTTCGCTATCTAAATGTGCATAAGGACAATTAGTATTTATAAAAACCTTTAAATTTTTGAATCATAAGGGTTAATTTCTCCCCATTCCAACCCCCAATAAACTAACTTTCATCTATGAGTGAAAGATTAAGAAAAATATGAAAAAATATTCATTATTCCTAAAATGGTATATGTAAATGTTGCTATATCTTTTTCATTCTCCAAAATATGAAATCATCTATGCTCAATAAGAATTCCCTAAGATATATCAATGATCTCTATCAATTTTGAATGATTTAATGAGAGATCTTAATGGAAAAAAACTAAATGTATAAATAAACATAAAGTTGTCTTAAGTTAGTTAAAAATAAGTAGTGTAAAGTTTGACAAAGGTAAAATTTTAATTTTAATTATTTTAAATTTTAGAGATTAGATTTGCAACCACAAAATTGACCTAGTTCAAGTAAATTAAGAATGTTACTCAACATAATTATAATTAAATTAATATTTTTTAATATATTCTATTAAGAGTGTATGTATAAAATTGTCAACAATACAATTAATAGAATTGTAAATAATTTTTTAAAGTTGTTATAACCACCATAATAAATTTATCAAGAGATTACAATATATTACAAAAGCTTGAAAATTCAACATATATCTTAAATCCATTGTATAAACTAATTAGTTCAAATTAAATGTAGAAAAGAATTACTAAACTGAAACTTAAAACATTTGTTCTTTATTAATATAATTTATAATGCAAACTTACATAACCAAACCAAATATAACACAAACCCTTTTCCTTGCAAAAAAAAAATATATTATTGAAAAATATAAATCTAGACAAGTTACATGTATCTACAAAGTTCATACAATTAAAGAAACATTTTCATAGACAAATATGTGCTTCAAAATATCATTTTCAAATTTTTCAACTTCAAAATCCATCTAATTTCTATGATAAACACAAATTAAAAAAATACAATAGACAAATAAGTACTTCCATGTATTGTACAAATGTCAAAAATTTGTACCTATTCCTTTAAAACATTGAACATACTTTCAAAAATAAAAGCTTCATTTTATAGTTAATTAGGAGTTTGAGATCATTTCAAATGCAAAACCTTATTCTTTAAGACACATATGATATAATATAACTTACATTATATATTCTCCTATGTTCATTCTTTATAGAGAAAGTTATATAAAAAACATAATTTTATGTCCCACTTACATTTACTTAATATAAAAATTATGAAAAAGTGTAATAAAATAATACATTAATGTTAAATTATATCAGATTTCATGATGGAGATGATTCATAATGATGGTCAATATGTGAGTCAAATGACATTGTTAATAAAAAATTAGTCTAAGAATTTATATAGTACCTTAAAGAATAATTCTTATATGTAAGAGAGACATTTTTGGTGGTGCATTTTGATTTAATTAATACAATTTAATTTCAAAAAGTGCAACACAATAGCTCATTAAAGTTAAAAATTATATAAGCTTTTATGAGTGGAATATTTAGATTTCTTTATAAGTCATAATGATGGTCTTTTAGGTAAGTCAAACAATAATTTATATTCAAAATTCATTAATCATTACAATGATATTTAAGAATTTTTATGATATTTTGAAGAATATATTTCTATATTAAATAATATTTTTGTCTCTATATATCTTTTATAGTGTTGAATATCTAACCTCTAAATTTATTATTTAGTAAGTAATATTTTTGTCTTACTATTATATTGTAACATGGTGATCATTTCATAATCACATTTTTTTAATTTATGTTTTAGGTATATTTTGATTAGTGTTGTAAATGTAATTATTAGCTTATAATTAGTATATTTATTTGCAAAATTAGTTCACAATATCTTATATCTCAATTCCTTCCATAATTGATCCCAAAACTTCATGACAATTCTTAAAATTGTTGTTCATCACCTTAGATTAAATAAAAAAAAATAGAATCAACCTAGATCACTTATGTGGTCACAAATCTAATCTCTAAAAAAAAAGTTTTAGGTCTTTGCCAACCTTTACACTACTTATTGTGAGCTATCTTAGGAAAACTTCATGTTTATTCTTGAAATTAGTTGTTTTTTTTTTAAGAACCCTCATTCACTCACTCAAAAATCATGTTGGAGATCATAAGATATATTAGGGAATATTTATTGAGCACATATCATGTCTTACATTTTGGAGGATGAAAATAATCTAGTAACATTTACATTAAAGCACATCATTTGAGGAATAATGATTTTTTTCCTATTGTCCTTTATCCTTTCACTTATAGATGAAATATGGTTTATTAGGGATTTGAATGAGGAGAAATTAACCCTTATGATTTAAAAACTCAAAGGTTTTATAAACACCACTAGTTCTTATGCACATTTTGATAGTAAATGTTGAGAAAAAATAAATTCCAATCTAGTGCATATTCCTCTAGATTAATACGTGAATCTTAAATTAGATTTGCACACAAGTTTAGGACCACATACACAAAAAACAATTTTCCATTCAAGTTATCTAGATAGTAATTGACTATAGAGTCTAATATTTTGTTTTAGCTAACAATCTCAAATCTATTATCTAAATTAATTAAAACTTAATTAAAATATTTATTTAATTAAATTAAATAAATATAAAGAATTATTAGTTATTTTTTCATTATTCCTAAAAGACTGTATAATATCTATTTTTAAAGTAGATAATTAAGTTGTCTTTCCATAAGAATGCAATATCATATTTATTGAAAAATAATGAGTAAAACATTATATCTATTACTATTTATAATATTTAGAAAATAAAAAATGATAATTAAATTAAATAACATTTAAGAATAGTTAGAACTAATCAATAATTGATTAAAAAACCAACAACATTTTATTTTCTATTTCATAAAACTTATTTTAAAAAATAAATGCAAAAGTTAAATTTTAAATATAAAGATTGTTTTTGTTAACAAATATTTTTAAAATTTTAAAATAATAATTAAAAATATTATATATAAAATAATATTAAAATAATTTAAAATATTCAAAAATATATATATATATATAGCTTTTACATTTGACATTTTTATTCTCTATTTCATAAAACTTATTTTACAAAAACAATTAATTTTTGAATTAAAAAATATATTAAAGAGACTTCTTAAATAATAAATATTTTTTAAAATTTTAGAATAGTAAAAAAAATTAAAACAATAAAGAAAAATTAAAATTACAATTCATTAATTATATAAACTAACATTATTATTTTTATATGCTCACAATCAAACGTTGTTCTTGATAATTCATTTTTTCAATAAAACTTACTTTGAAAAATATGCAAATAATTTAATAATGGTGGAAATTGTAGTAAAATCCTTAAAATATATGCAACCGTAAATAAAATATTTTTAAGCAGAACTGAAATAAAATCTTTTACACAGCAGAAGGCAAAGGCGAAAAACGAAAAACAACAATAAACGTTACCGTAATGGGAAGATGCAAATTAAGTAGCCCATGATCGCTTTACCTGCTGTCAGCGCTTTAGTGTGTGACGTTGCCGGGCCTGGATTACACTCAGACCTCTTTACAATTTGTTAAGATGTTCTGCAATGGAAGGGTTGTTTAGAGCATGGAGAATCAGTGAGGGAGCAAAGTCGTGGGTTGTTGACGAATTCACGGACTGTACTGCTGTGGGCGAAGCTCCATAGTGCAGGAACTCGGTAATTTTTTCGGCCATTTGTTCGCCTGAACAGCTGTCCGTGGTAGACATGAACTCCGGACCAGGTGCTAGATAAACGCAATGGCCAAACAACTTATAGGTTTACCTAGAAACAGCGGAGGTCTGGCATTAAAGCTCAAACCCCAAACTCACCCGTCGAATAACTGAACATTCCAAGGCATCGCTGAAGTTAGTTGCATTGATATATTTTATACAGGTAAGTTTGGAAACTAAATTCGTGTTATTACAAATTTTCTAAAGTAATTTCTTCAAATAATTCCTTCAAACTTAATTATGTTGGTTTCGCCAATGCTGTCAGGCTGCCTTTATGAGTAGCTGGTAGGTGTCTGTGCTGGAAAATCCAAGCATACAAAGTCATCAGCAAAACAATATAAAGTAATTTTTAACTCATAACATTCGGTGTGTAGGTGAAGTTTAAGTTTACAAATATTCATTACCCTCCATAAATTCCTTTCTTTCTTCTAGAACTATGCTTTTACAGGTTATTGTATGTCTTGAAAGTTGCCTTTTTTTGTAAAACCCATTGGGAACCACTAAGATATAATCATTTAATGGCGGTGCTAGCAATCGCCTAAGAAACTCGTTGATAGGGCTTGTCATGGTGTTGTTGATATCAGTAAAAGCTGCCACAAGCCCAAATTTCATACTTCAGAAAGACAGACTACAGCACTTCCCCCGATCAGCAATGTATCAACACTTCAACTTGGTTCCAATGGGTAATTCTTATTGGATGCAAGGTAAAAGTTTGGGCAGAAAATGAGTAATTCTTAAGAATGCAAATGCCCTAAAAAAATTACTTACAAACAAGGTCAATTATCAAATTTAATCCCTGCCTGCACACCATTCATGGGGAATTTTGAAACCCACCAACTTAGGATTTCTTTACCCCGTTTCCATTTTCTCATCTTTGTATGCATTGTAATATTAGTACCATCTGAAATAAACTCGTCTTTGTTTCAATAAAAAGATGGGATTCATATTGCATAGGGGAGACCCGGTTGTTTAGCACC
>VDFB02079117.1:0-43934 GCA_007258455.2 Sequoia sempervirens | reverse complement strand
GGCTGTCCGACGGAGGCTAGGTGAAATCCGGTTGAAGTCTATTGAAGTGAAGCTCCACATATCCTGCATTTAGAATAGAACATAAACTTCTTAGGCCCTACACCCTTTTCAATTCAGTACTTTCTGGTTAGAATAGAAACCCGCACTTCATAGATAAATCTTTCGAGCATTTGAATCCCTTTCTCCACTGCCGAACAATTCTGTAAGTCCCCTTGAAATACCAGCAAATCACATCGAGCCAAACTGAGCCTATTCGCATTAAAGGAACCTTGGAGTTGAACGCATGAACTTTCTTGCAATCTTAGCATGCAGAATACTTTGATCAAGAGAGAATAGGGAAGCCGTTGGCAACTTTATTCTGCGTTGGTGCGGTCACGAAAAACACATCAACAGTGCTGAAGCAACTTATGACAATCCTCTCTTTGTTTTGAAAAATGAGTCAAGTAGTGAAGTGACCAAGCATGAGGTCAAGCATGAACTCCAATCTAAGGATGCCTTGATATCACTCCATGAGGATGTGCCACGTATGTTGAGTAGTAATGGATGCATAAGTGGGTTTGAGGATGGAGTCTCTACATGGGAAGTGTTGATTCGAGGAGATTTCAACATCCCCGACACCAAGGTGTAAACAAAGCAAGACTTGGTAGCTGCTGGTAACTTCATTACAGCGGCAAGGAGCAAAGATTTCAGTTTTGTTACTCATGAAGTAGGGAAGAAAAATGGACTAGAACTCGGTGTTTGTATGCTTGTCAATCCATCCCTTGGGTTGAATGATGCTTTGGCATTTATTAGTCCATTTTTGGAGTTGGTTTTGAGGTCATTTAATATTTCATGCTCCATTGTTGTTGAAACTTTCATGGATAGGCTTCAAGGGTTCAATAGAGGAGGCATCAATATCTTCAGTATACACTTGATCCTTACTAGCTCTTGGGAATGCATTGAGATTACCTTGCATTGTGTTGAAAATCATTTTCAGTTGGGTATCTGTGCTTGGGATTCTCAACTTGGCTTGATAAAGCTTATTACATTTGGAAAGGGCTATTGGAGGAATAAGGATCAAATTTCCAAATTTGTCGATGTTGTTCCTTTCTTTGTCCGCCACTTGATGGGGTTATTTGTTCATCAACAATTGGGTTGGAGAGAAATTTTGAGTATGGGTTGGAGAAATGAACGATTGGTTGCTCTTGAGAGTGTTTCTCGGCTAATACCAGGACAGATTTTGAGACTCGAGCTTGCTGGTTTGAGGCAGACCAGCCACCTTACATGTCGTGTTTCTCGCATTCAGGAGAGTTGGTTCATCACTCCTGATCAAAGAAGTGGTAGTTTTCTCATGGAGATGGATCTAGCGTGTTTTCCAACCACCTTGGAGGTGTCACCTTGCAGCTCGATGGTCATCTCACATGCTCACGCTTGGGATTTTGAGTGGTGTTGTTTTCCTTTGGGTAGGACTCGAGAATCAGATTGCACTACGCTGATCCTAGCCTTGATCAGCAGCAATTATTTGTTCCTTCACACCTTTCCTACTCTCCAAATTCATCTTATGATGGTTTGTGATGTAAACTTTGACAGTTTACTCTCAGTGTTGATTCAGGACAGCAGTCTCTCACATGCTGTAGAAACCCTAGTTTCCCCTTTTTCTGTCTCTGATTGTTTTTTGAAGGTTTTCTGACGTTTTAGGTTTTTGTGTTGTTTTTTGACGTTTTTGCATAAATAAAGATGAAGGCGATTTTGCACATAAATGATGTAAAATCTAAATAAATTCTAAATACTCCAGAAACTGTGAAAACTACTGATAATAATGTTTCCAGACATTCTATTATACTTCTGAGACGATTACAATGGAGTTCTGATAACATGCCAAGGAAAAGGCAACAAATATTTAAAAAAACCTGATTTCTGAGACAGCATTAAATGATCTGGTATATATGGTACGGCTGCAACAAGCATATTCTTCTCCCTCTGTCTGGTAATTGCGGATGACTCCAGACTCCTAGGCGCCAAAGTTGAATGAAGGTAACAAGCCAAAAAGGAGACGTCTTGACCACAATGAAGAAACACGTCCTTTGAAGGTAGTACGGCCAAGTACACAGCTGGTACGGCCTGATTCTACACAGCAGCAATAAATATCTTGTACGGCTCCTTCAAGTTTCTCAAGATCTTTGTGGAAAGTGCGCCTTGATGAATGAATATACTCTGAATCAAACCCCTGGCAAAAGCACCCTTGATAACTATGCTTCAAATGGATTGGTACGGCCCTGGTACAGAAGTACGGCCTGCTGCATGCATTAAATGGATTTGTACGGCTTCTTTCTTAAGCCTCCAGAACATCAATGAGATAAGCGCCTAGATTTGCAATAGCTTCCCAAATGAACAGAATGTCTGTCAAACCCTGAATGTCTATTTCCTGTGAAGTCAATGAATTCTCTGAAGCTCTGTAACTTCTTCTGGATGAAGAAATTTCTCAACTGGCAATAAATCGGATGTTATTTCACATCCTCTGAATCGCTCTCACTGGAGATGGCTCGTTCTCCAATGCGTTCGAGACTGAAACCCTAAGGTTCTGTTTCTCTGGCAAAGACTGATCAATTTCTGATTCTCAAATGTCATAATCGCTCCATTTCCCAAGGCAAAACCTCTTTATTGCACAAAAGTGCGATTTCCTTAATAATAGGGAATTTTAAAATATTTCAACTTTAAATTCTTTTAATTGCAATAGTCTCAGCCAAATATTAAATTATAAATTTAATATGTGAAATGGCCCCTTTCCTGATGTTGGGCGCCCCCTTTATGAGAATCACTTAAGTTATAATTAAAAATTATAACTTTATATTATAAACATTAAATAATTAATATTTAATCAATATAATTAAATATTAATATCTTCCTCGTTAATCATCCGATTACTGTTCCGTCTGAAGCTAACAAACCCTGAAGTGATTCCGAAAACTGACACAGCCATACTGCTAAAAATAGCAGGGGTCCCACACTGCCTGCCAGGAACTGCTAAAAATAGCAATTCTGCAAGAAACGTCCGAATGAGCCCGAATGAAAGCCAATTGATCAAAACTGCCAATCTGATGCTGAGCCAAGCTCCCAAACGACCCTCTAACCACTCTGTCAGCCTACGAGGGTCTCTTGATAGGCCAAACTCACGATCTCTGATGCTCGCCAAAAATGGGGACATGACAGTCCGCCCTCCCTAAAATTGCTTGTCCCTAAGCAATCTCTACTGCAAAGAAACTCCGATCCTCGGAAGGCCCCAAAGAAAAAACTGTGAAATGTCCCACACATCACGATCTGCCTCCTGTAGCATCATCAAAACTCAACTGCGCAATCAACACCTGGATCCCAAACCCAGCGTAAAAGTCTGTCGTGACGATCCTCCTCAGGCTGCCACTGCGCTCTACTGCCTCCAACTTCACCATGCTGAGAATAGTGAAGTATCTCAATGGGACCCACCCCATACTCTGTGTCAAAGCTGTCGCCACCGGGATCCCAATACAATATGAATCCACATCCATCCGTCATGCAGAGATAAAAACTTCTAGAAGCATCTACTATCCTGAATCTCTCCCTGTCCTCTGCTAAAACCTCATGGATGTGATAACTGTCCAAGCCATCATGCCAACTAATACCATAGTCGCCCTGTAGCCATGCACCTGTATGAGAAATCTGCGACATAGAAGTATCAAGCCCTGTCAAATACACATCGGCATGATGGATAACAGACTGCTGCCCCTGCAAGTAATACCCCGCAAACTGCCGAGTCAAATACCTGCATCCGCTAATCCCATCTTGTGAAGATGGTAACTCTGCACACCGTAATGAATCACTCCCCTCGACTGTACCGAGAGAATCACCCTGTGCACAAGTATGGTGCATCGAATCATGTACAGGTGGATCAAAGACAAAACTGTAAGCACTCCTCACCGTGTACACCTCATTGAACTCCTCTGTGAGTTTGGTTTGGAATTGCGATGCACTGGAACAATCCCAAACACTACGATCATCACCCAACCTGGAACTAGTATCAGGAGTACGATCAACGTCCAACTCGAAGAGTGGGTTATCATAGATCGAACCACCATCAAATTCAAACAATGGATTATTCACAAACTGCACAATCACTCCATCCTGATCAGAATCATCCATCTCTGAATCGCTGGAATAATAAACTGAGTTGTACTCCTGACTAGGCTCAACCAGCTGCTGACCATAGTCAACTGTATCAAATGAAAAGATTGATTTGCTTCCAGGAGAGGGAAACAAATCATCACAAGTACCAATCTCCCAACTGGATGAGACTCTGAATATCTGCTGTGAAGATGGGCAAGTATTGAGGGTTGTCACACAACTCTCTAGTGAACCAACACCCATATCACAGGGACTAACAATAACCTGCCCTGCATCACCTATAACGGGACTAATCTCATGAGAACCTGGTGCAATGCGTGGCTCACTGCAACTCTCATCTAGTGCACTCATCCTATCTTTATCAACTGCTCCTGTATCCGTGCTGGATGTAACTACATCCTCAACATCTCCCTCTCGGCTATGAACCATGGGTGTATACTCCTCACCAACCACTGCCATGCAAGACTGAACGATATCCAAAGGTGGTGAAGATTGTGCCAAACTCAACGCCACGGTAAGCCTCTCAATCTGTAACTGTGACTCACGAAGAGCCAACTGGGTGCTCTGCAATGAATCCATAGTCACCTCACGCTCATGAGTGAGCTCATCGATCCGCTCCTCTTTTCCCTTCCATGCATCATAACAAATGCAATCCCACTCGAGAAGGAAATCCTTGTCTGCTAGTAATCTGAGGTAATTTTGCTTCATCGTTCCAATTGCTTCTCGGAGTGCATGTATCACTGCAAGGGAAAAACCACTATCACTGTGCTCATCTGACAAAGGAGGACTCCAACCATAGGTAGTCAACATCAGACGAGCAACGTCAAAATGCTCAAGGGCGGTCGCAATCATAGTGTCATCCACATGTAGTTGCCCAACCAAATGATGCGGACTCTGAAGCTTACGACCCCCATACAAGATTTCCGGTTCACCATATGCACTATGATATGACGCTGATCCGTCATCACTCACCTCATGATAAACAGCGTCATGTGTGCTTTCACCCATGCACACCTCAACATCTAAGGTACTGCTGCTCTGTACCTCAACGGATGGCTCAACTGGTACGGTAGAAGTTGCTGGTATGACAGTATCTTCACACGCTTCTACTCCAAAAGTAACTACATGCCCATCCAACGCCTGATCCTGGGATTCCATATCAACATATGAATCCTCTAGCTGGTTTTCAGAGGTCTGATCCGAAAAATCAGACTCATCATAACATAAGTTCTCAACACCAACTGCATCATTGGTACCCAACTCTACAGTCTCTTCGTGTAACAACTCAATAGGGTTACTTTGCATGTGTGAAACCGCCATTGTATCATGCTCACGTGACGTTTCACCATTGCTGTCATAAAAATCAGAAGTGGCCTTCAGGGCAGAAATTTCTCGAGTCATCTCATGCAAGGGCGATGTAGGTAAGCCATTACCCGAAGCGGTGCTAGTATGTTCTCGAATTAAATCAGCACTTCTATCAAACTCATCACATAAATTTCTGCCTTCTTCATAGGAGACTGAAAATATCAAATCATTTTGACGAAGAGTGGTATCATCCTTATGCGTAGATTCTCTATCCTTTCCAGGTGTAAACAACTCACGAGCTGTAGTGAGATATTTCTGTTTTGCGAACTCTGTCTTATGGCAAAGACTCGGGTGCACATCCACGTAACTCATGAAAGGAAGTTTGTCTTTAATCTTCTGAGGTAGATTGCTATACTCCTGGAACATGCTATTCACTTCTCTTTCTGTGTTTGGTGGTGTTCTGTCAATAGTGATCCTTTCACTGGTCTCAGGTGATTCTAACTGCCATTTGTCATTCGCTGTCCTAAATGTACCCGCGAACAAACCCTCATGCCTTTCACCTGTTATAACCTCATCGGGCTCCTGTCTCGTGAAAGTGGGCCTAGTAGGCCTGTCTGCTGTCCGTGACACTGTCCTAGGAGCTCTCCGTGAACCTACAACACTCCTGTCATCGTCACGATGTGGTGACGATCTCCTCGGAGTATCCAATCTCTGAAGTGCAACTGCCACCTGCTGTAATACACCGTTTGACCGCCGTTGACCTGCACTAAGTTCTCTGAGTGCATGCAAGACCTCTGCACGGTCCTGACCTCTGTTATTGTAAGGAGTCTCTGTTCTAAGATTAACTATTCTATCAGTCCTGTAATACCTGTCAGTTCTGTCAGCCATGTTTCCCGGCTGCCAGATCGAACCCTGTTGCCTGTCAACCAAAGTTCGCCTGAATAAATAAATACCTGATAAGACCCAAACTGTTCCGGCTGCAGAAGATGGCTAAACCCTCAGGATGGCAGGATTTAGCTCTGATACCACTGTAGAAACCCTAGTTTCCCCTTTTTCTGTCTCTGATTGTTTTTTGAAGGTTTTCTGACATTTTAGGTTTTTGTGTTGTTTTTTGACGTTTTTGCATAAATAAAGATGAAGGCGATTTTGCACATAAATGATGTAAAATCTAAATAAATTCTAAATACTCCAGAAACTGTGAAATCTACTGATAATAATGTTGCCAGATATTCTATTATACTTCTGAGACGATTACAATGGAGTTCTGATAACATGCAAAGGAAAAGGCAACAAATATTTAAAAACCTGATTTCTGAGACAGCATTAAATGATCTGGTATATATGGTACGGCTGCAACAAGCATATTCTTCTCCCTCTGTCTGGTAATTGCGGATGACTCCAGACTCCTAGGCGCCAAAGTTGAATGAAGGTAACAAGCCAAAAAGGAGACGTCTTGACCACAATGAAGAAACACGTCCTTTGAAGGTAGTACGGCCAAGTACACAGCTGGTACGGCCTGATTCTACACAGCAGCAATAAATATCTTGTACGGCTCCTTCAAGTTTCTCAAGATCTTTGTGGAAAGTGCGCCTTGATGAATGAATATACTCTGAATCAAACCCCTGGCAAAAGCACCCTTGATAACTATGCTTCAAATGGATTGGTACGGCCCTGGTACAGAAGTACGGCCTGCTGCATGCATTAAATGGATTTGTACGGCTTCTTTCTTAAGCCTCCAGAACATCAATGAGATAAGCGCCTAGATTTGCAATAGCTTCCCAAATGAACAGAATGTCTGTCAAACCCTGAATGTCTATTTCCTGTGAAGTCAATGAATTCTCTGAAGCTCTGTAACTTCTTCTGAATGAAGAAATTTCTCAACTGGCAATAAATCGGATGTTATTTCACATCCTCTGAATCGCTCTCACTGGAGATGGCTCGTTCTCCAATGCGTTCGAGACTGAAACCCTAAGGTTCTGTTTCTCTGGCAAAGACTGATCAATTTCTGATTCTCAAAATGTCATTATCCTCCATTTCCCAAGGCAAAACCTCTTTATTGCACAAAAGTGCGATTTCCTTAATAATAGGGAATTTTAAAATATTTCAACTTTAAATTCTTTTAATTGCAATAGTCTCAGCCAAATATTAAATTATAAATTTAATATGTGAAATGGCCCCTTTCCTGATGTTGGGCGCCCCCTTTATGAGAATCACTTAAGTTATAATTAAAAATTATAACTTTATATTATAAACATTAAATAATTAATATTTAATCAATATAATTAAATATTAATATCTTCCTTGTTAATCATCCGATTACTGTTCCGTCTGAAGCTGACGAACCCTGAAGTGATTCCGAAAAATGACAGCCATACTGCTAAAAATAGCAGGGGTCCCACACTGCCTGCCAGGAACTGCTAAAAATAGCAATTCTGCAAGAAACGTCCGAATGAGCCCAAACGAAAGCCAATTGATCAAAACTGCCAATCTGATGCTGAGCCAAGCTCCCAAACGACCCTCTAACCACTCTGTTAGCCTACGAGGGTCTCTTGATAGGCCAAACTCACGATCTCTGATGCTCGCCAAAAATGGGGACATGACACATGCTTTGGTTCACCATTCTGAGACTCATGGGGCTAAAACTATGTGTGTTTTCTGTAGTCTTCATGGTTGTGTCAGTATAATTCAGATGAGGCATAGTAGCTTCATGCAGAGACATGAGTATGAGTTCATTGAGCTCTTGCAAAGGATTGCTTTCCTCCTTGCAAGAAGATTTGTAGATGTCACATTTGCAGTCATGGTTCCGTTTGTTACCATGTGGAGGTATACTGAGGAGTTCAATTTTGATTTGAGTAGACTATCTTTCCTATTGCTTAGAATTGTGATTGACAGTAGTATGGTTGATACTATTAATTCGGGGCATTATGGACATGAGATGTTGCATGATTTTGATCCCCCTCCTTTAAGATCTTTCGGTTTGAGTATCATGGATGGTAACACTTTGGGGTTACAAGGAAGGTTAGTGCAGCATAGGCTTGAGTATTTCACGGATGTGATCAGAGTGGTGCAGCATCGGCATGGTGGGTCCTTCTTGCGATGGGTTTGGGAACCAGGGATCATACTTGTTTGCGTATGGATTAGTTTTAAAATTTCTGGAGTTGTGGTGGTATTGCTTAAGGACAAGCAATTTTGGGAAGGGCGGATTGTAATGTCCCCTTCTCGAGTATGATCTTTCCAGTGACCGTTGGCCTATTCTGGAGACCCGTAGGCTACTCGGAAGGTAAAATTAGGGTTTCTTGTTTTGAAGGATGCTCTTGCTCGAGGTTGGTTGATTGTCAATGGCGGATTCTTTCTGGGTTTTCAGAGAGCTTCGCAGTGATATGTTCTTCTTGGCATTCTGAGCATCTTCGGGAATTTACTATTTTTAGTAAATTCTATTTCTGGCAGTGTTCCTGTTGGTTTTGGCATGGTTGACTTTCTACTTCAGACTGATCAGTTGGTTTGCTCATTTATGGCTTCGGGGCACAATTGTAGAGATAAGTCGAATTATTTAATTAAAGTCATGTTTTAATGTTATATTTTAACATTGACCCCCTTGGCCTAGCTCGTCACTTTAAGTTGTTTTAAAAGATGTCTTTATGGGTGGGCGCCTCATTGAAAGAAATTAATTATATTTCTTATAAAGTAAAGATTAACCCAAGCTCAAATTGGACGCCAATTTCAAGAAGGAAATAAAGTATTATTAAAAGTCAAAGTTTGCTTGGAAAAGTGGGACGCCTTCTATTGGAGGATTAGGGTTTGGTTCGAAAAGGAAGTTTAGGGTTTCGAGAAAGATCATCTGAAAATTATAAAAGGAGGCCATTGGTTATCATTGAGATTATCTTTTATCTACAGGAATGTTATGCTGCCGGATTGGCTGTGGGATTGCTTCGAGGAATGTAAGCCTCCTAGCTAGGCATTGCTTCTCGCTTGAAAGATAGCGACTAGTGGTGAGATAGTATAGTCTAAGTGTTTTGTATCAAGATTTCTGCATTATTGTCATTGTGTGGCTTTGTAGTTCAGATTTGTGCATTTTAGTGAGATTCTAGAATTGCATTTTCCTCATAGCAGATTATTATTTTTAATCACAAGTCAAAAAATACAAAAAGTGTTGTTCTAGGTATTGTCTCATTGGTTTTCTCTGTTGGAGGCAACCCTTCATGAATATTTGCAGATTTTAATATGAAGCTGATGATTTTATAATGCAAATTCGTCATTCCTTGTAGGGCGCACTTTCTGGAGTGCCTTGGGATCCATGCCATTAATTAATAGCCACTTTTAGCTGCCTTTTCTTATAACTAAACTAGGCGCCATCATTTATAGGTCCATAGCATCAAACTTGAAGTCTTTTGGGTCTGTTTAGGGTGTTATACGAGCAAATTAGTGGATTACAGGCATGCTGGTTTTACATTTAAAAGTGCAGATCTGTACAAATGAGAATCTTAAAGCTGGTTCTTGAGTGAAGAAACCGGTCTTGGTATCTTCATTAAGCAAGGAGAATCCTCTTATTAGATGTTCGTTGAATTGTTCTAACTTCATGCTCTTGGCAGGCGAATTCTTCTCATATTGTAAGCTGAACAGTAGTACTGGCAGCAGTTCTTAATCTTGCTTAATTCTGATTTGTAATGCTTATCTTACATTCTGAAGTAGCTTTGTAATAATTTATATCTCCGTCATATGGTAGCTCCCATTCCGTCTCGGTCTGGAAAGCACATTCTTGACGTCGAGTATTTTCAGCATCATTGCTTATTTCCTTTCATAGCATTGTAATTCTTACACTCCGCCATATGGTCGCCTCAACTCCATACTGGATTGGGTAGCACATACTTGGTGTTGAGTTCCCTTTCAGTACTTGTTGTGGTAGAAGATCCTTTGACCATATGCTCGCCATCATCGGCGCCATTCTTGGTTAGAGTTCCTTCCAGTTCTGTTTTTGCATTCAGATCCTCTGATCAATGCTCACACCTTGCCCTCATCGGGATCCTGGTGTACATTCTGGTTAGAGTTGTTTCAGTATCGTTCTGGTTTAGAGCTAACCCTAACGACTGTGGATTGCTCTGCTTGTTGCAATTGAAAAATTGAAAAAATTTGGCTCAGAATATTTCAGTGGTATCAGAGCCAAGATCCTGCCATCTTGTGCCCAACAAAGTTCATTTGACAGATGAGTGACAAAGATACCAGACACTACGTACAAAAAAAGATGACTACAGAGAAGTCACTACTTGAGTTAATGCATGAATTGTGTACGCTAATGAAGGATCCTGACATAAAATGGGGAGTCAGAAAGATTTATGCTAAGTCTGAAAGTCGGGATAGAAAGGTGCACATGCCACATTAGAATGATCGTGAGCTTGATGAAGATACTGTGGCAAGTGAAGAGTTAAGAGTAGAACCCCATAATACTTCCCTTGACTTGCATGTAATAGGAAGTGATGAAGATCAGCTTGGTGAAAAGAACAGAACGATAGTCTTGAATCCTAATAAGGATTCAACCTATGAAGGTCTAGAAGCTAAGGGCTTTACTGAAGATTTTAGTAGTACTATTGTATGGGATGAGTTTGCTGAAGAAGAGCAAGTAGAAGGAAATACTTATGGTCTCGTTGAATCAGCCTATGAGCATTGCCAAAGTGATGAAGTTGGTAATGATTCCAACATGACTGTACCACCTCGTGTTGGAGAATTGGTGGTGGATAGTTTTACTCTTGTTGCTGTCTCAACTCCCCAAGAAGTTCCACATGAGGAAATCAGCGACATACTTTCTCATGATGGTTCCATAAAAGATAATGAAGGTGAAGTTTTCGAAACAAGCAGCATCAAAGAATCTTCACTTCATTTCGGTGGTGACATTGTTGGATTTGGGTTTGACCAGCAAACCAAACCATTGGAAGAAAATGTTTTTGAAGATATCAGCTTAAGAGATTCAGGATCTGACTTATTCATTGAGTCAATACTTCCAGTGAAGCATGAAAAACCTCTTCCTGTTGATCATCTCAGTCAACCCCTTGGCATTTGGGATCCAGGTGTGTTGGCACCGAGGTATAACAAGGAACCTTTGTGGGATGAATTTCCCTTTGATCCTGATGAAGACCAAAATATTGTCTGCCTTGCAAGCTATGAGGAGGCCGAAGGAGAAGTTGTTTTTGATGAAGAAGCTTACTCTGAAGAGCTCCATGGTGATCCCTTCAAGTTGATTGTAGCCACCAAGGAGAATGTTGTTACTTCTGAAACTTTCAAACCAGCATTCAATGATTGTTCGTTTGAGTCAGGGGCTGCCATAGCCTTTGATCAAGATGGCAGTGAGGTGGATGAAGAGCTTGAAGACCTTACGGCTTTTGAAGAAGAAAGGTTCAATGTGGTTTTAGAACACAAAGCTGATCTACCAAGGCAAGAAGCTGATTGCAAGCTTGAGGACGAAGAAACTGTGGATTATGTCCCTCTCCATGACACTGAACATTCTCCGTTAGTTGAGGATGAAAGACAAGAAGGTTGGAGCAGCTCTGAGGACAGCGATGTCACAAAACAAAGTTCTGATTTTGAAGAGCAGCCAACCAACAATTCACCATCTTCGCATTCTTATGAGTGGGAAGGACAATTCAAGGTGTTTGTTGACAAGGAAGTGCAAGCTCTATCCCTGTTTGACTACGCACATAGCTTGGTTGAAGAGCTTTACTGGAAGGCTCAGCTTGAAGAGAGACGTAGAGGAGTGACCGATGAAGTTACTCTTCCTAATTTGCAACTTATCAGAGATTCCTTGGAGACCTTGAAGTCCGAGTACGTACACTCTATTGGAGAACGGGATCATGTCATTGAAGTTGCAAAGAAGGCCATTTGTGCTTTTCATGAAAAGGAGAGTACGATTGATGAGCTCACTCTGGAGCTTAAATCAATAAAGGACGAGTTGAAAGAAACTCAGTTGGATCTAACAGAGGTTGAAGACCAGTTTGCAGATTTCAAACTTTTCAAGGAGCAAGAGGATGCACAAAGCGCTGAAAAAATCAATCAAGTGATTGGAGATCTTGACTGTCTTCAAGAGGAGTTTGATCTTGAAAGCATTTCAAGAAAATCAGAAGTTGCATGTACAGATTTGGGGCAGCGAGACGAAAGGAATGGCTTCCAAGTCTTTGACAATCCCTTCTTTGAAGTGGGTGCTTGTTGTGATGTTTTTTCACACATCGCCCCATTGCAAATGGGGACCCCCTAATTTTGGCTTTGCTTTTGGTTTGGTGTTGGTTTGTTTTTGCTGTTGTCTCTCTCTCGTTCTGTTTGTCTTTTCGGGGACGTTCTCGTCTGTGAGCTTTAACATGAATTTGGCCAAGTCTGAAATTAGGGTTTGAGTCTTTCCAGCCAATTTGAAGTCAAACGAGGTGAATAACTTGAAATTTGAGCTTAACGTTCTTGTCAGTAGGTTTCCAGCCAAGTTTCATCAAATTCCAAGGTACTTACTATTTTTAGTAAGTCTGCAATTCAGAGCAATTTGTCAGCTATTTTGAGATTCCGATCATCACACTGCATTCGGAACATATCAGGCTACTCATGTGCAAAATTTGAGCGAAAACGGATAACTTACTATTTTTAGCAGTCTGGCTTCCAGGGCTAATTTCAGGGCCCGGATGCAGAGGTTTTCTTTGCATGTCTGGATATTTCTTCTGGGTTTTTCGAGACCTTCGCGATGATGTAACATGCAAGACGAGGCGATCACTTTCAGAATTCAGCCTTCTGAGGCTATTTTTAGGGTTTGCATGTCGAGGTTTCTTTTGCATGTCAGGTGATTCCTGATGGGTTTTTCAAGAGCTTCGCGATGGTGTGACATGCAAACGATTCCACTCAGTAAGGAACTTGCTATTTTAGCGTGTGTGTGCCCCGGCGGGCCACCCGCCAGTGATTCACGAGCTGATCGCAGTGCGTAAACGGCAAAAACGTGATATCATTTGATCGCTGCAATGCAAATTAGGGTTTTTCTCGGAGCCTAAAAATAGGCATCAAAAGTCAAAATCTTCAAAATCCGATGTAAACCACTGCGATCAGCGTTCTTCAGGCTATCTGCTGGTGAAATTTCAGGTCAAACGGAGCACTTACTATTTATAGTAAGTCAATTTGGAAACTGGCTAAAAATAGTAAATCAGGTGCATGCGTCAGTGTCAGCCAACAGGTCACGTGGTGAGGATCGCCTCATTCAAATTTCACCTCGATCAGAGCTTGGGAGCTATCAAAAACATGAGCTTACTATTTATAGTAAGTCACCTTCAGGAACAGGCTATAAATAGCAGGGTGACTAAAAATGGCAGTGTCGACAGGACAATAGAGCTATGAGGATGCTACGTTCAAAATTTCAAGTTGATCCAATCTTCAGAAGTGCAAAGATGAGAAGGTTTACTATAAATAGCAAGGTATGAGAAGCTGGCAAGGACGAGAAAAATGGCTAAGTATAAACTTCATCCTCCACCCCCCTGTGAAATGCGCCCTCAAGGAGAAATAAGTTGATGAAAATATTCTAAGTCACTGTCAAATCCTCCTGCCATGGCAAAATGCGCCCAAGCTGGTGAAGTAAAGTGAAAAAAATTCTAAGTATGAAATTCATCCTGCAGCAGGGGCAAAATGCGCCCAACTTGAAGAGAGCTCAGGAAGGTTGAAAAAGTTTCTAAAGCAAACGAATATCCACCTCCACTGGCAAAATGCGCCCAAGGAGAGAAAAAGTCAAAGTGGTCAATGAATCTCATCCACCAGCAAGGCCAAAATGCGCCCTCCTCTCAAGACTGAGCATTCAAAAATTAACTAAGGCATGAAGTTTCATCCTCCTCAAGGCAAGAAATGTGCCTAAGATAGAAATGGTCAAAAGAAGTCAATGTATTCATCCTGCAGGAGGTGCAAAATGCGCCCAAATAGAGGCATGTGAAGACAAAATCTAGGAAGCTGAAGAGTCACTTGTTGAAGGCGTTGAATGTTTTCATCCTCCTCCACATAAGAAATGCGCCCAAAGCATGGCAAGTAAAGACAAAATAAGGAAGGCAAGGTGGCGTTGCATGTGCTTCATAACCTCCAAAATGCGCCCATGCAGCTAAGGAGTCAAAAGAGTCAAAGATGCTCATCCTTCACACATAGTAAAATGCGCCCACTTCAAGCATAACATGCATGAGAATTTTCCAAGTAAGAAATTCGTCCTCCATCTAGGCTGAAATGCGCCCAAAATGAATAAAGTCAACAAAGTCAAAGAGTTTTGTCTTCCTCACCCCTCCAAATGCGCCCAAGTTTATGTGGTAAAAGGTAAGTGAATGGAGTGAAAGAAGGTAAATAAAGTGAAGGATGCTTCAAGGCGTGGTAAACTCAAGGTAAATGCTGGGCGTTATCCTCCATCATGCGCAAAATGCGCCCAAGGTGGTAAGTCTAAGAAGATTTTTCCTAGGCGTGGTGAAAGGTGATGAATTCTAGGCGTGGTTTTTGATTTTCCTCCATCAAGTGCTAGGCGCCAAGAGTGATGGGAGTTATAAGGTGTTAGAAATTTCCTAAGGCATGTGAAGTGTGAGAATAAAATGCTAAGTGTATTATGCGCCTAGGGTGTGGAGTGAAGTGTGAAGTTAAAACGAACTTCCTAGGCATTGAAAATGCAATATGTTGAAAATATTTCCCAAGGCGTGATTCTCTTTTCTCAGTGTGCTATGCGCCTTAAGTATGAAATAAAGTATAAGATACGTGATGAAATATTTCTAAGGCGTTGGGTTTTCAAATGAATATTTTTCAAATGCGAAGATGTTGGAGGATAAAATGTGCCAGGCACCTCTATAAAAAAATTTCTAAGCGAAGTTGATATTTTCACAGGCAAAATTGGTCGAGTTGGATATAAAATTTTCTAAGGCAAAATTTTCGAAGTGATTCAAAAATTTCTAAGGCACAAAATATTTTTCTCCCTTAGAAAAATGCTTAAGTCTGGAGAGGTGATGGAATTTTTCTTGAAGCACAGATGAGTTGCCACAGGTGAAGTCAGTGACTGCCAGCTTCACGAGGTTAATAAAAATTTTCCAAGTCAGAGCAAAATTCTCAGAGGGGATCAAAGAACGAGAATAAATTTGATGAAAGAATATTTTCTAAGGTTCAAAATTCAAGAAAATTAAATGAACCCGTTCGTTGGGTACCCATGAATTCGACGCGTTCTGGAGAAAATTTTCTTCTGGGTATCGAAGATTTTCGATGAGGAGTTGATTTCAAGGTCTTCCACAGCTTGTCGAGAATTTTGGGATGAAGATTTTAAGTGGGCACCAGGTTGATGAATTTCCTAAGGGAAATTTGAAGATTTTCTAAGGCAAGTGTGAAGAAAATGTATTTTCAAGGCGAAATTCTCCAGACGACGAATTTGAAAGAAATTGCCTGGGTGAATTTGCTTCAATCCCTCATGAAGATAGTTTACTTGAGCCAGAAATGAATAAAATCGAGGTTATCAGAGCTCCAGCAGGTGAAATGAATTTCTCAAAGATGAAGTTTGTCTAAGGCATGAACTTGAACACAAAGTTGGCGATGAACGCTTGGTGATCAAAGCATGAAAATCAGGTAAGTGAGTTAAGTTCATATCATAAAGTGTTCTAATGCTTCTCTCCTTGCTTGTTTTGCAGGAGGAACGTCGGGATCAAGTGGTGATGACTTGAAGTGGAAGCACGATGAAGATGAGTTTCAATCTCGAAGGAGGAAAATTTGCAAGAAAATGGCTAAGTGTTGAAGAAACATTTTCAAGACTCAAAGTAAAGAAGATGAAGACCCTCAAGTGGAAGAAATCAAAGAACAACGCCAAGAAAGATCGAGAACAGTGTGAACGCGTCTACAAATGGAATCTTCTAGAAGGATGATGGTGGACATTATGGCGCATTTATTACCCCACTCTCCTCTGTGGCGGTTTTTAGGGCAATATTATTTAGGTCTGAGGTGGCACGATTCTGGCCACTCTATTGATTGTAACCCTAGCCGTCTTTTGGGACTTGGCTAGCTATATAAAGGGGGAGTCCCCCTCATTTGTAATTCATTAGAAAGTAGACAGTAGAGAGGATCAGAGTAGAATTAGAGTAGAGGGACAACTTAGAAGTAGCTTAGAAGTAGATTGATAGTGTAGTTTGGAGAAGAAAGAAAGTTTTCCCTTTGAAAACTTTTGAGGAAATTGTTGTGTAACACATTTTATGATAATAGATCTTTTCATTGATGATGGAATTCGTCTTGTCATGAAATGCTAGCAAGGTTTCTTCTTCCTTTCGTATCCAAGTAGCTTAAATTCATGCAAGTAGCTTACTTTGGTGTGTGGTGTTTTACTAAGATAGCTTCGCTTTATTCCATACCACTAGCGGCTTGTTGATGATAAGTTCGCCTTGTGTGGTCAACTGGACATTACCTTGAGTTTAACTTCAGTTGTGATTTATATGCTTATATGCGTCGTTGTGATGGTGTATGCATGTTAAGTCATAATTTGAACATCTTTTGCTATTTCCTTTGAAGATTGCACCGATTTTGCTGAGGCTGTCCGACGGAGGCTAGGTGAAATCCGGTTGAAGTCTATTGAAGTGAAGCTCCACATATCCTGCATTTAGAATAGAACATAAACTTCTTAGGCCCTACACCCTTTTCAATTCAGTACTTTCTGGTTAGAATAGGAAACCCGCACTTCATAGATAAATCTTTCGAGCATTTGAATCCCTTTCTCCACTGCCGAACAATTCTGTAAGTCCCCTTGAAATACCAGCAAATCACATCGAGCCAAACTGAGCCTATTCGCATTAAAGGAACCTTGGAGTTGAACGCATGAACTTTCTTGCAATCTTAGCATGCAGAATACTTTGATCAAGAGAGAATAGGGAAGCCGTTGGCAACTTTATTCTGCGTTGGTGCGGTCACGAAAAACACATCAACAGTGCTGAAGCAACTTATGACAATCCTCTCTTTGTTTTGAAAAATGAGTCAAGTAGTGAAGTGACCAAGCATGAGGTCAAGCATGAACTCCAATCTAAGGATGCCTTGATATCACTCCATGAGGATGTGCCACGTATGTTGAGTAGTAATGGATGCATAAGTGGGTTTGAGGATGGAGTCTCTACATGGGAAGTGTTGATTCGAGGAGATTTCAACATCCCCGACACCAAGGTGTTAACAAAGCAAGACTTGGTAGCTGCTGGTAACTTCATTACAGCAGCAAGGAGCAAAGATTTCAGTTTTGTTACTCATGAAGTAGGGAAGAAAAATGGACTAGAACTCGGTGTTTGTATGCTTGTCAATCCATCCCTTGGGTTGAATGATGCTTTGGCATTTATTAGTCCATTTTTGGAGTTGGTTTTGAGGTCATTTAATATTTCATGCTCCATTGTTGTTGAAACTTTCATGGATAGGCTTCAAGGGTTCAATAGAGGAGGCATCAATATCTTCAGTATACACTTGATCCTTACTAGCTCTTGGGAATGCATTGAGATTACCTTGCATTGTGTTGAAAATCATTTTCAGTTGGGTATCTGTGCTTGGGATTCTCAACTTGGCTTGATAAAGCTTATTACATTTGGAAAGGGCTATTGGAGGAATAAGGATCAAATTTCCAAATTTGTCGATGTTGTTCCTTTCTTTGTCCGCCACTTGATGGGGTTATTTGTTCATCAACAATTGGGTTGGAGAGAAATTTTGAGTATGGGTTGGAGAAATGAACGATTGGTTGCTCTTGAGAGTGTTTCTCGGCTAATACCAGGACAGATTTTGAGACTCGAGCTTGCTGGTTTGAGGCAGACCAGCCACCTTACATGTCGTGTTTCTCGCATTCAGGAGAGTTGGTTCATCACTCCTGATCAAAGAAGTGGTAGTTTTCTCATGGAGATGGATCTAGCGTGTTTTCCAACCACCTTGGAGGTGTCACCTTGCAGCTCGATGGTCATCTCACATGCTCACGCTTGGGATTTTGAGTGGTGTTGTTTTCCTTTGGGTAGGACTCGAGAATCAGATTGCACTACGCTGATCCTAGCCTTGATCAGCAGCAATTATTTGTTCCTTCACACCTTTCCTACTCTCCAAATTCATCTTATGATGGTTTGTGATGTAAACTTTGACAGTTTACTCTCAGTGTTGATTCAGGACAGCAGTCTCTCACATGCTGTAGAAACCCTAGTTTCCCCTTTTTCTGTCTCTGATTGTTTTTTGAAGGTTTTCTGACGTTTTAGGTTTTTGTGTTGTTTTTTGACGTTTTTGCATAAATAAAGATGAAGGCGATTTTGCACATAAATGATGTAAAATCTAAATAAATTCTAAATACTCCAGAAACTGTGAAAACTACTGATAATAATGTTTCCAGACATTCTATTATACTTCTGAGACGATTACAATGGAGTTCTGATAACATGCCAAGGAAAAGGCAACAAATATTTAAAAAAACCTGATTTCTGAGACAGCATTAAATGATCTGGTATATATGGTACGGCTGCAACAAGCATATTCTTCTCCCTTTGTCTGGTAATTGCGGATGACTCCAGACTCCTAGGCGCCAAAGTTGAATGAAGGTAACAAGCCAAAAAGGAGACGTCTTGACCACAATGAAGAAACACGTCCTTTGAAGGTAGTACGGCCAAGTACACAGCTGGTACGGCCTGATTCTACACAGCAGCAATAAATATCTTGTACGGCTCCTTCAAGTTTCTCAAGATCTTTGTGGAAAGTGGGCCTTGATGAATGAATATACTCTGAATAATCCCCTGGCAAAAGCACCCTTGATAACTATGCTTCAAATGGATTGGTACGGCCCTGGTACAGAAGTATGGCCTGCTGCATGCATTAAATGGATTTGTACGGCTTCTTTCTTAAGCCTCCAGAACATCAATGAGATAAGCGCCTAGATTTGCAATAGCTTCCCAAATGAACAGAATGTTTGTCAAACCTTGAATGTCTATTTCCTGTGAAGTCAATGAATTCTCTGAAGCTCTGTAACTTCTTCTGAATGAAGAAATTTCTCAACTGGCAATAAATCGGATGTTATTTCACATCCTCTGAATCGCTCTCACTGGAGATGGCTCGTTCTCCAATGCGTTCGAGACTGAAACCCTAAGGTTCTGTTTCTCTGGCAAAGACTGATCAATTTCTGATTCTCAAAATGTCATTATCCTCCATTTCCCAAGGCAAAACCTCTTTATTGCACAAAAGTGCGATTTCCTTAATAATAGGGAATTTTAAAATATTTCAACTTTAAATTCTTTTAATTGCAATAGTCTCAGCCAAATATTAAATTATAAATTTAATATGTGAAATGGCCCCTTTCCTGATGTTGGGCGCCCCCTTTATGAGAATCACTTAAGTTATAATTAAAAATTATAACTTTATATTATAAACATTAAATAATTAATATTTAATCAATATAATTAAATATTAATATCTTCCTCGTTAATCATCCGATTACTGTTCCGTCTGAAGCTAACAAACCCTGAAGTGATTCCGAAAACTGACACAGCCATACTGCTAAAAATAGCAGGGGTCCCACACTGCCTGCCAGGAACTGCTAAAAATAGCAATTCTGCAAGAAACGTCCGAATGAGCCCGAATGAAAGCCAATTGATCAAAACTGCCAATCTGATGCTGAGCCAAGCTCCCAAACGACCCTCTAACCACTCTGTCAGCCTACGAGGGTCTCTTGATAGGCCAAACTCACGATCTCTGATGCTCGCCAAAAATGGGGACATGACAGTCCGCCCTCCCTAAAATTGCTTGTCCCTAAGCAATCTCTACTGCAAAGAAACTCCGATCCTCGGAAGGCCCCAAAGAAAAAACTGTGAAATGTCCCACACATCACGATCTGCCTCCTGTAGCATCATCAAAACTCAACTGCGCAATCAACACCTGGATCCCAAACCCAGCGTAAAAGTCTGTCGTGACGATCCTCCTCAGGCTGCCACTGCGCTCTACTGCCTCCAACTTCACCATGCTGAGAATAGTGAAGTATCTCAATGGGACCCACCCCATACTCTGTGTCAAAGCTGTCGCCACCGGGATCCCAATACAATATGAATCCACATCCATCCGTCATGCAGAGATAAAAACTTCTAGAAGCATCTACTATCCTGAATCTCTCCCTGTCCTCTGCTAAAACCTCATGGATGTGATAACTGTCCAAGCCATCATGCCAACTAATACCATAGTCGCCCTGTAGCCATGCACCTGTATGAGAAATCTGCGACATAGAAGTATCAAGCCCTGTCAAATACACATCGGCATGATGGATAACAGACTGCTGCCCCTGCAAGTAATACCCCGCAAACTGCCGAGTCAAATACCTGCATCCGCTAATCCCATCTTGTGAAGATGGTAACTCTGCACACCGTAATGAATCACTCCCCTCGACTGTACCGAGAGAATCACCCTGTGCACAAGTATGGTGCATCGAATCATGTACAGGTGGATCAAAGACAAAACTGTAAGCACTCCTCACCGTGTACACCTCATTGAACTCCTCTGTGAGTTTGGTTTGGAATTGCGATGCACTGGAACAATCCCAAACACTACGATCATCACCCAACCTGGAACTAGTATCAGGAGTACGATCAACGTCCAACTCGAAGAGTGGGTTATCATAGATCGAACCACCATCAAATTCAAACAATGGATTATTCACAAACTGCACAATCACTCCATCCTGATCAGAATCATCCATCTCTGAATCGCTGGAATAATAAACTGAGTTGTACTCCTGACTAGGCTCAACCAGCTGCTGACCATAGTCAACTGTATCAAATGAAAAGATTGATTTGCTTCCAGGAGAGGGAAACAAATCATCACAAGTACCAATCTCCCAACTGGATGAGACTCTGAATATCTGCTGTGAAGATGGGCAAGTATTGAGGGTTGTCACACAACTCTCTAGTGAACCAACACCCATATCACAGGGACTAACAATAACCTGCCCTGCATCACCTATCACGGGACTAATCTCATGAGAACCTGGTGCAATGCGTGGCTCACTGCAACTCTCATCTAGTGCACTCATCCTATCTTATCAACTGCTCCTGTGTCCGTGCTGGATGTAACTACATCCTCAACATCTCCCTCTCGGCTATGAACCATGGGTGTATACTCCTCACCAACCACTGCCATGCAAGACTGAACGATATCCAAAGGTGGTGAAGATTGTGCCAAACTCAACGCCACGGTAAGCCTCTCAATCTGTAACTGTGACTCACGAAGAGCCAACTGGGTGCTCTGCAATGAATCCATAGTCACCTCACGCTCATGAGTGAGCTCATCGATCCGCTCCTCTTTTCCCTTCCATGCATCATAACAAATGCAATCCCACTCGAGAAGGAAATCCTTGTCTGCTAGTAATCTGAGGTAATTTTGCTTCATCGTTCCAATTGCTTCTCGGAGTGCATGTATCACTGCAAGGGAAAAACCACTATCACTGTGCTCATCTGACAAAGGAGGACTCCAACCATAGGTAGTCAACATCAGACGAGCAACGTCAAAATGCTCAAGGGCGGTCGCAATCATAGTGTCATCCACATGTAGTTGCCCAACCAAATGATGCGGACTCTGAAGCTTACGACCCCCATACAAGATTTCCGGTTCACCATATGCACTATGATATGACGCTGATCCGTCATCACTCACCTCATGATAAACAGCGTCATGTGTGCTTTCACCCATGCACACCTCAACATCTAAGGTACTGCTGCTCTGTACCTCAACGGATGGCTCAACTGGTACGGTAGAAGTTGCTGGTATGACAGTATCTTCACACGCTTCTACTCCAAAAGTAACTACATGCCCATCCAACGCCTGATCCTGGGATTCCATATCAACATATGAATCCTCTAGCTGGTTTTCAGAGGTCTGATCCGAAAAATCAGACTCATCATAACATAAGTTCTCAACACCAACTGCATCATTGGTACCCAACTCTACAGTCTCTTCGTGTAACAACTCAATAGGGTTACTTTGCATGTGTGAAACCGCCATTGTATCATGCTCACGTGACGTTTCACCATTGCTGTCATAAAAATCAGAAGTGGCCTTCAGGGCAGAAATTTCTCGAGTCATCTCATGCAAGGGCGATGTAGGTAAGCCATTACCCGAAGCGGTGCTAGTATGTTCTCGAATTAAATCAGCACTTCTATCAAACTCATCACATAAATTTCTGCCTTCTTCATAGGAGACTGAAAATATCAAATCATTTTGACGAAGAGTGGTATCATCCTTATGCGTAGATTCTCTATCCTTTCCAGGTGTAAACAACTCACGAGCTGTAGTGAGATATTTCTGTTTTGCGAACTCTGTCTTATGGCAAAGACTCGGGTGCACATCCACGTAACTCATGAAAGGAAGTTTGTCTTTAATCTTCTGAGGTAGATTGCTATACTCCTGGAACATGCTATTCACTTCTCTTTCTGTGTTTGGTGGTGTTCTGTCAATAGTGATCCTTTCACTGGTCTCAGGTGATTCTAACTGCCATTTGTCATTCGCTGTCCTAAATGTACCCGCGAACAAACCCTCATGCCTTTCACCTGTTATAACCTCATCGGGCTCCTGTCTCGTGAAAGTGGGCCTAGTAGGCCTGTCTGCTGTCCGTGACACTGTCCTAGGAGCTCTCCGTGAACCTACAACACTCCTGTCATCGTCACGATGTGGTGACGATCTCCTCGGAGTATCCAATCTCTGAAGTGCAACTGCCACCTGCTGTAATACACCGTTTGACCGCCGTTGACCTGCACTAAGTTCTCTGAGTGCATGCAAGACCTCTGCACGGTCCTGACCTCTGTTATTGTAAGGAGTCTCTGTTCTAAGATTAACTATTCTATCAGTCCTGTAATACCTGTCAGTTCTGTCAGCCATGTTTCCCGGCTGCCAGATCGAACCCTGTTGCCTGTCAACCAAAGTTCGCCTGAATAAATAAATACCTGATAAGACCCAAACTGTTCCGGCTGCAGAAGATGGCTAAACCCTCAGGATGGCAGGATTTAGCTCTGATACCACTGTAGAAACCCTAGTTTCCCCTTTTTCTGTCTCTGATTGTTTTTTGAAGGTTTTCTGACATTTTAGGTTTTTGTGTTGTTTTTTGACGTTTTTGCATAAATAAAGATGAAGGCGATTTTGCACATAAATGATGTAAAATCTAAATAAATTCTAAATACTCCAGAAACTGTGAAATCTACTGATAATAATGTTTCCAGACATTCTATTATACTTCTGAGACGATTACAATGGAGTTCTGATAACATGCCAAGGAAAAGGCAACAAATATTTAAAAAAACCTGATTTCTGAGACAGCATTAAATGATCTGGTATATATGGTACGGCTGCAACAAGCATATTCTTCTCCCTCTGTCTGGTAATTGCGGATGACTCCAGACTCCTAGGCGCCAAAGTTGAATGAAGGTAACAAGCCAAAAAGGAGACGTCTTGACCACAATGAAGAAACACGTCCTTTGAAGGTAGTACGGCCAAGTACACAGCTGGTACGGCCTGATTCTACACAGCAGCAATAAATATCTTGTACGGCTCCTTCAAGTTTCTCAAGATCTTTGTGGAAAGTGCGCCTTGATGAATGAATATACTCTGAATCAAACCCCTGGCAAAAGCACCCTTGATAACTATGCTTCAAATGGATTGGTACGGCCCTGGTACAGAAGTACGGCCTGCTGCATGCATTAAATGGATTTGTACGGCTTCTTTCTTAAGCCTCCAGAACATCAATGAGATAAGCGCCTAGATTTGCAATAGCTTCCCAAATGAACAGAATGTCTGTCAAACCCTGAATGTCTATTTCCTGTGAAGTCAATGAATTCTCTGAAGCTCTGTAACTTCTTCTGAATGAAGAAATTTCTCAACTGGCAATAAATCGGATGTTATTTCACATCCTCTGAATCGCTCTCACTGGAGATGGCTCGTTCTCCAATGCGTTCGAGACTGAAACCCTAAGGTTCTGTTTCTCTGGCAAAGACTGATCAATTTCTGATTCTCAAATGTCATAATGCTCCATTTCCCAAGGCAAAACCTCTTTATTGCACAAAAGTGCGATTTCCTTAATAATAGGGAATTTTAAAATATTTCAACTTTAAATTCTTTTAATTGCAATAGTCTCAGCCAAATATTAAATTATAAATTTAATATGTGAAATGGCCCCTTTCCTGATGTTGGGCGCCCCCTTTATGAGAATCACTTAAGTTATAATTAAAAATTATAACTTTATATTATAAACATTAAATAATTAATATTTAATCAATATAATTAAATATTAATATCTTCCTTGTTAATCATCCGATTACTGTTCCGTCTGAAGCTGACGAACCCTGAAGTGATTCCGAAAAATGACAGCCATACTGCTAAAAATAGCAGGGGTCCCACACTGCCTGCCAGGAACTGCTAAAAATAGCAATTCTGCAAGAAACGTCCGAATGAGCCCAAACGAAAGCCAATTGATCAAAACTGCCAATCTGATGCTGAGCCAAGCTCCCAAACGACCCTCTAACCACTCTGTTAGCCTACGAGGGTCTCTTGATAGGCCAAACTCACGATCTCTGATGCTCGCCAAAAATGGGGACATGACACATGCTTTGGTTCACCATTCTGAGACTCATGGGGCTAAAACTATGTGTGTTTTCTGTAGTCTTCATGGTTGTGTCAGTATAATTCAGATGAGGCATAGTAGCTTCATGCAGAGACATGAGTATGAGTTCATTGAGCTCTTGCAAAGGATTGCTTTCCTCCTTGCAAGAAGATTTGTAGATGTCACATTTGCAGTCATGGTTCCGTTTGTTACCATGTGGAGGTATACTGAGGAGTTCAATTTTGATTTGAGTAGACTATCTTTCCTATTGCTTAGAATTGTGATTGACAGTAGTATGGTTGATACTATTAATTCGGGGCATTATGGACATGAGATGTTGCATGATTTTGATCCCCCTCCTTTAAGATCTTTCGGTTTGAGTATCATGGATGGTAACACTTTGGGGTTACAAGGAAGGTTAGTGCAGCATAGGCTTGAGTATTTCACGGATGTGATCAGAGTGGTGCAGCATCGGCATGGTGGGTCCTTCTTGCGATGGGTTTGGGAACCAGGGATCATACTTGTTTGCGTATGGATTAGTTTTAAAATTTCTGGAGTTGTGGTGGTATTGCTTAAGGACAAGCAATTTTGGGAAGGGCGGATTGTAATGTCCCCTTCTCGAGTATGATCTTTCCAGTGACCGTTGGCCTATTCTGGAGACCCGTAGGCTACTCGGAAGGTAAAATTAGGGTTTCTTGTTTTGAAGGATGCTCTTGCTCGAGGTTGGTTGATTGTCAATGGCGGATTCTTTCTGGGTTTTCAGAGAGCTTCGCAGTGATATGTTCTTCTTGGCATTCTGAGCATCTTCGGGAATTTACTATTTTTAGTAAATTCTATTTCTGGCAGTGTTCCTGTTGGTTTTGGCATGGTTGACTTTCTACTTCAGACTGATCAGTTGGTTTGCTCATTTATGGCTTCGGGGCACAATTGTAGAGATAAGTCGAATTATTTAATTAAAGTCATGTTTTAATGTTATATTTTAACATTGACCCCCTTGGCCTAGCTCGTCACTTTAAGTTGTTTTAAAAGATGTCTTTATGGGTGGGCGCCTCATTGAAAGAAATTAATTATATTTCTTATAAAGTAAAGATTAACCCAAGCTCAAATTGGACGCCAATTTCAAGAAGGAAATAAAGTATTATTAAAAGTCAAAGTTTGCTTGGAAAAGTGGGACGCCTTCTATTGGAGGATTAGGGTTTGGTTCGAAAAGGAAGTTTAGGGTTTCGAGAAAGATCATCTGAAAATTATAAAAGGAGGCCATTGGTTATCATTGAGATTATCTTTTATCTACAGGAATGTTATGCTGCCGGATTGGCTGTGGGATTGCTTCGAGGAATGTAAGCCTCCTAGCTAGGCATTGCTTCTCGCTTGAAAGATAGCGACTAGTGGTGAGATAGTATAGTCTGAGTGTTTTGTATCAAGATTTCTGCATTATTGTCATTGTGTGGCTTTGTAGTTCAGATTTGTGCATTTTAGTGAGATTCTAGAATTGCATTTTCCTCATAGCAGATTATTGTTTTTAATCACAAGTCAAAAAATACAAAAAGTGTTGTTCTGGGTATTGTCTCATTGGTTTTCTCTGTTGGAGGCGACCCTTCATGAATATTTGCAGATTTTAATATGAAGCTGATGATTTTATAATGCAAATTCGTCATTCCTTGTAGGGCGCACTTTCTGGAGTGCCTTGGGATCCATGCCATTAATTAATAGCCACTTTTAGCTGCCTTTTCTTATAACTAAACTAGGCGCCATCATTTTATAGGTCCATTGCATCAAACTTGAAGTCTTTTGGGTCTGTTTAGGGTGTTATACGAGCAAATTAGTGGATTACAGGCATGCTGGTTTTACATTTAAAAGTGCAGATCTGTACAAATCAGAATCTTAAATCTGGTTCTTGAGTGAAGAAATCAGTCTTGGTATCTTCATTAAGCAAGGAGAATCCTCTTATTAGATGTTCGTTGAATTGTTCTAACTTCATGCTCTTGGCAGGCGAATTCTTCTCATATTGTAAGCTGAACAGTAGTACTGGCAGCAGTTCTTAATCTTGCTTAATTCTGATTTGTAATGCTTATCTTACATTCTGAAGTAGCTTTGTAATAATTTATATCTCCGTCATATGGTAGCTCCCATTCCGTCTCGGTCTGGAAAGCACATTCTTGACGTCGAGTATTTTCAGCATCATTGCTTATTTCCTTTCATAGCATTGTAATTCTTACACTCCGCCATATGGTCGCCTCAACTCCATACTGGATTGGGTAGCACATACTTGGTGTTGAGTTCCCTTTCAGTACTTGTTGTGGTAGAAGATCCTTTGACCATATGCTCGCCATCATCGGCGCCATTCTTGGTTAGAGTTCCTTCCAGTTCTGTTTTTGCATTCAGATCCTCTGATCAATGCTCACACCTTGCCCTCATCGGGATCCTGGTGTACATTCTGGTTAGAGTTGTTTCAGTATCGTTCTGGTTTAGAGCTAACCCTAACGACTGTGGATTGCTCTGCTTGTTGCAATTGAAAAATTGAAAAAATTTGGCTCAGAATATTTCAGCAGTTCATGGGCATTTCTGTAGTGAGTTTGAAGCTTAGTTCAGTGCATATAAGACTGATATTCATAGTTTTCATCAGACAAAACTCTCTGTTTGAGCAGAGATATAGATGTTTGATGTTCATTTGGTATTTGTGGAAGCTAAATTGCAAGAAAAGACTGAGATTTTCATCTACAGTAAGCTGAGTTTTCTTTTAGGGAACAATACTTTTCAGTGTCTGATTTTTGGAGCTCAAGTGCAGAGCAAAGAAGGAAAAATTACAGGCATGTTTTATATTCATTTTCTGTATGCAATTCATATTTGCATTTTATAAATTTTTCCAGAATTTTAAAGAGGAAGTTTAGTTTTCGTGTTCAAGAGTAAACCAAGTCAAAACAGAAGAAAGATAGTTTAATATTCCAAGTTTAAAACTAGAACTCAAACAGTTTCATTATTTCGAATGAGCAGCAAACCAGAAAGATTATTTGCTGTTGTGTTAAAATAATTGATTTATTTCATTTTCTCAATTAGAGAATATTTTCAGTTTTATATATTGGACATTTATAAAACTTTATATAATGATTATTTTATGAAATGTAATTATTTAAATGTGAGATAAGCAAGAGGCTATCTCAGTTGAGTTATTTAATTAAAGACAGCTCTATAAGCTGATTTATTGAAGAATATTCAATATTTGAACATAGTTTTACTTTGAATAAAATTTAGATGATATTTAATATCGTGATTAATCAGATTGATTATGGTGTTCTTGAAGAATGGAACCATAAGGTTTAACATTGAAAAGTTTGAAACATTGTTAAGAAGAAGTGATCTTCTATTTATGTTTAATACTATATTATTATACTTATTTGACATGTAGTCACTTCTTTAAAGATGAGATCAAGTGTGTCAAGTCGATGACATTGTGTCATCATTATTAACCGAATGCGCATAAAAATAGAAGAGTAGTTCACTCTCTTGGTTCAATTTAAGGATTTGAACAAGTGGCAGTTGCCAAGACCCAAGATGTTACAAGAACGCAACATGGGTGTTAAAAGTTAGAAAAGCTTAACCAACCTAGTCGTTACTGACTAAGTGAGTCATCACATTATGATTGAGTAACTTTACGAAAAGTCAAACCAATTGGTAAAACAGTCAGTTCAAGTTAACCTTAGGTCATGAAAGTTTCCAAGTTGAGTTAGAGGTGGGTGAACATACAATTCCACTTTTAAGGAAGTGGTTGAAATGTTTTCAAAACTTTAGCCAAAGTAATGCAAAAGTCTCTGCTTGCATTAGTCGGTTCACTATGATCCAAATTGCATAATCAATTAGTTGGGTCATACTTAGAGAAGTCTATAGTTTTATGACCAAATTGGTTATGTAGGACTCAACACTAGAGACTCAAATGGCATACTAGGGGTTCCTTAGTCTATACTCTTCTTGAAGGGTAGGGCCACTTCTAGTTGGAAGGTGTGTAGGGGACCGCCTGTTTGTGGTTGGAGGTAAAGCGCTCAGGTGATGCCCTCCCTCTTGCAGGCGACAACATTAAGGCTTGTGAAATAGAAGATTTGTCCAGATATGGAAGACTTGACCTTGTAATTGTATTGAAATTTGTAAATTTGAATACTTGATAGTTTATCATGTATGAATTGTAATTGGAAAGCTCTATTTCATTTTCAAGTTGACATGTAATATTATTTCAGTTTCAAAAGATGTTTTTATACTTTCATATTTGAAATGTGCAATAAATGATGTTTGAAAAAGAAATTTTTTTACATTCCTATTTTTAAGGAAATTCTTTTATGTACTTCTATGGTAAAAACCAAAGTAATTATTGTGTTATATGAGTTAGATTGCTGCCAGTCACAAAGTGGGTGGGTAGCTCAGTGGTAGAAGACTCCAACAACATATAGGAGATCCTAGGTTCTAATCCTAGCTGGTCCATGGAAAGTTCAACAATTTTTTAGGCTTGTCAAACACTAGATCAGTAATTCATACTTTGAATATTTGATTAAAGAAGCTATGGTTTCAGGTTGAAAACATCACCAAAAGGGGTGTTTTTTTACAAATTGATGAATTGGTGATTATTGTTTCCAGATCCTTTAGAAGATCTGCCATGTTTTAGAATAAAGACTCATCAAAATCACTGGGAGGAGCCATGCGTCAAATTGTCATTTTTAGCAATTTCTTTTTTGGGGGTCCTATTTTTGAATAGTATGTCTAAGAGCCTATTTTCAGGTTTTAGTCTGTTTTTGTTTTAGCTTTGTTTAAGGGAATTTTATAGTTTAAAGTTTTTTCTTTCTTACTTTTTCAATAGCTTTAAGCACTTTGAGTTAACTACAATGATTCTTAGGGTAAATTAATTATTATACTAAATCCCAAAATTTGAGTTTTATAACTTTAAAAATAAGTGCTTGGAGCACATAATTTCTTAATGATAGTTGATGCCATGCTTATCTACTGAGATTATTCTTCTAGTTAGCAATTCTTATGTTCATGTGTTTGTGTTAATTCCATCTTGTGTTTCAACTTTTTACACATATGGTCGATGGGGAGCAAAGTCTAATGGAATACCTGTATGAGGCCATGGAAAAGGCCAAGAAGGCCATCTAAAACTATTATAGGAGAGATATAAGAAATTTTGAACCCATATAAAACATTATTGATTGGAAGACAAACAATCAACTCCACTAATCCATTCGTGAAGCAGCATACTAGCTCAACCTGTATTTTTCATTGCAAATGACTTCAAGGATGCTAATGGGGAGGTTATGGAGGGCCTCCCTACATGTACTAAGAGGATGTCTCCTAAGGATGAGGTCAAGCACATGATTATTGAAGAGTTGCAAAGGAACAAGCATGTTGAGAGGAGACTTTTCTTTTCGCCACTAGCTATCCAAGGGAGAACCACCCAAGCACAAAGTAACAATAAATCCTAATCTTCTCTTCACTTCAAAACTTTCATGTTCAAATCTTTGATGTGTGCAATTATGCTTACTTACAAACTTGTGAATGTCTTCTTTAAGACTGCTTAGTGGGAAGAATAGGGCAGAAAAAACCCAAATCTTCAACAGTTAGCCCTCAAAATTTTGGCCCAATTTTGCGGCTCATCCTAGATGTGAGTACAATCAAAGCTTATTTCATGCCATTCGAATGAAGAAATATAGTTGATTGACACAAAATCACCTCAATGACCTCATATTTGTGCAATACAACCTTTGCCTTCACTAAAAAAAGGTAGAGTGTTCAAATGGTCATGAGGCAAATGACTTGGATAACATTGATCCATATGACAACTAGACTGCCTAGGATGAGGGCTATGTTTACAAGTAAGATTTTCGATTTTGAGAGGCATATAAAGGAGGATGCAGCAAAAGCTAAAGCAAGGGGCATCAAATTGAATGAAATCTGTTGGTGTAATTATTTATTTAAGTGCACTTTATTACTTTATTATCTATTATTAAACATAATTAGGGCCCTTTTTAGGGTTTTTCTATCCTTGCACATAAAGCAAGGTCTTTTCCTTTTTCCTTCATTCTATAATTATTTTCCTAAGGAAATAGCAAATCTCTTTGCAACTCTCATTCGTGGAAGGCTTTGTTGTTTGATCTTTCTTTTGTGGCTGTTTCATATCTTCAACATGGTATCAAAATGTGGATTCAGCAAACCCCTTCTCTATTTTTAAGGGTTTTCTCCATCAGGTGTTACAAAAGCTTCAAATCTAGATGCAATGTCCCCATTTTGCGAGCATCAGAGTTTGGTGGATTTAGCCTATTCCTGACCCTTGTAGGCTAATATGTCTGGATAGAGGCTCCCGTGTGGCAGTTACTCGGTGATTAGAGACATTACTCTTCAGCTGGATTCAAGTTTTGGCCTTTGCATAGGTTATTTGACTCAGATTGGCACACTTACTATTTATAGTAAGTTACTATTTTGGGAGAGTCAGGGTTCCTATTAATAGAAAGACACTTGAGCAGAGCATATTGGCAGTGTCAACCTTGATTGGGCCTTTGCAGCTGTTTCTAGACTCAGTTTCACATACTTACTATTTATAGTAAGTCACTGTTCAGAGTTTCTATTTTTAGACGGGCATCCGATTACATGGAGAACAAGGAGAGTCGACTCCTAGCTTAGACGGCTTAGCAATTAGACAAATACGTCAAGAGCTATTAAAGTTTAAGTGACTTAAGTGATTCATTTAATATTTTAATATTATTATAAAGTTATAAAGTAACTTTATAATAATAACGTCACTTTAATATATTAAAGTGCGTTAAGTGAATAATTTAATGTGGGAATAAATATTTTATCCCACATTGGTCAGGAAGGTGTTTGAGCTCTCCTAAGGAAAGAATAAAAAGAAAGGTGAGAGCTTATTCTCAGCATCCAGTTGATGAATATTATTTTGATTGATTTTTTTATTGTGGAGCCTAGGGCTTTCACAGTTTTCTTCTTTGATCATAGGAAACGAAAACTTCTTGAAGGGTTGCAAGTTTGGAAATAATACTTCAGTTCTTTCATTGATACAAAATTGGTGGCCAAGTGCCAAGTCTTCTGATAATTCGATCAGCTTATTGGAGAAGCATTTTGCAGATTGGTGGAGATATTCTCAGTCCTTGAGGAAGGACGTTTTGATAAATAAAAATAATCAGAATTTCATTGATGAAATCGTAGATTTTGGAAAGAGGTCACAGCCAATAGTTTTTGCATATTCATCATCCATTTGCTGCTACAAACATCTCCAGATTTTCTCAGCAGCTTATTAGAAATCAGACATTTTTTGCAGTTAAGAAAGGATGCCCTGAGAAGGACGATTTTGATAGGAGAGCCCTCACAAAGCAGCAATTTCATTTAAGGCTTGGTGCGCCCACTTCCTTGGAGCATGGAGATGATATCTGATGCTTGAGACAGCGCATATACTTTGCATATTATTTTCAATCTGATATCAGACCAGAACAGGGGCGGCTAGGTGAAATAATTCGATTTGCATAGGAGAAGGCTCACCTTGCTTGGAGATTGATTCCTACATCAACTCTTACCTTGGGCGACTCCATATAATCAGGTTCCTTATCATTTGGCATTAGTAGCATAGCATATTGTAGTGATTTTATTAGTCAGCTGTAGGTGTGCATGCATGACAGCCATTGAATAATTTGTAATTGCCAAGAGTCTTGGCTATCTTATGCAAATCATGTAATGATCTTTCATTTTATAAGTCAAGGAGGAATAAGTAGTTGAGCCATCATTGTTTCTTCAAGCATATTGTACTTAATTAGTTTGCATGACAAATGTTCGACACAATGTCACTTGGCTGTAAGTGAACATTTTGCTCTTAGAAATTATATATTTGCTTTTAGAAAGGTTAAAAGAAATCATTTATGCATTGGGATATGAACTTAGACATCATAGAAATCATTTGTAAACATTCCTTATGCATTTTTCATCTATTACAAAGCATTAATATCAGACTGATAATTCAGACCAGCAAGCTGGAAGCTTGCATATGAATTGTTTGACAAAATTTCAAGGGAACAAAGAAGAGTTTTTGAGTCAGCTTAGGCTAGGCTCATTACACTAGAATCTCCACCTCCCTTTTTGAGAGATCTGGACTTGGGCGAAATTTTGGTGCACTTTGGGGCCAAATGGACCTCACTATTGCGTTCGAAAGGCCCAAAAACCTAAGGATCACTTGTCCAAATGCCAAAATCCGAGAAAAAAATTTGGATTTTTTGTGAGGGGCTGAAAATTTTGCAAGTCAAAATATGTATAATTGTACAAAATTTGTACAGGATCTATACATGTATGGTGTTGTATAGGGCATCATCACCATTACTGCACAAAAACCTATCAAAATTTTAAATCATATAGCGGAAAAAAACATTGACAAAAATTTTAAAAATCAACGAATTTTTTAATATTCTAGCATACAAAATCATCCTCACCATATTCATGCATGTGCCAATTTTGCACAAGACTGACATCATTCACTGAGAGTTCTTTTTTTGTCTATCAGAATATTCTACTAAATATTTCTCTATCGACCTATTTGCCAATGCCACCCGTTTGCAATTGTAATGTCCCCATTATTTCACGAGCATCAGAGTCATTGGATTAGCCTATTATGTCGATCCTCGTAGGCTAGTGGTTCTGGATAGAGGGTCACTTGAATGGGCACTTGGTCGGTTAAAGGCAGTATTGGTATTCAGAGTGTGGTGACGTGGTGAATTTGCGTGTTTGGCGCGTAATTGGAGCTTAAGATATTGATCATCACCATTTATTTCACTTACTCAGGCTTGGGGACCATGTGTCTATTTGTTAAAGGAGTCACTTTATATTTTGCAGTTACTATTCATTGATAAAGTGAAAATAGAAATAACTTAAGTGAATAGTGTTTTTTTTAATGAATAGTGTTTCAATGTAAAATTATAAAGGGAGAAGAGAAAGTTCGAACTTGATTATGCTTGAGATTATTTTGTTGAGTGAAACTTGAAGTGTGGAGTTTGGGAGAGAAGGAAACTAGGGTTTCCTGATTTCTGCAGTGGGTAAGCCTGGATTGGGCTTGTAGTTAGGATTTTATGCATCTTGAGAGTGTGAAAGACCACTTTAAAGTGCAGGTCTAAGCTTTGCTTGATTCGTGGGAGCCATATCTTGCTGTTTTCAAGGGTTAAGAGTCATCCATTGCAAGGGAAATCGCTGTTAGAGGTTCCATTCACGTTTTTGAGGTCGTGGCTCGCTTTTTGAAGATTGTTGGAGCTGATTTTGACCACCTACAGCCAGTCGCCATCATGTGAGGGTTTCTACATCTTCTAGTAAGAAAAACGCCTTCATATTGTTGCTGCTTTCTTTCCTAAAAGGGGCGCCCTCTTATTTAGAAGCTTTTTCATCAAGAAATTGGTAGGGGAAGTTTGTCATTTAATTTGTATGAGCATTTTAGTGGGCGCGGGTACCGTAGCAAGCACTGTTCACAGTGCATTTTGGCTGCAAGTTTGTCTTTAGTTGTAAATGGTGTCTCATTCTGAAATGTATGAAAGATATATAATTTTAGCACTCTGTTGTAATGAAGGAAGTCTCTTAGCTAGTGTATTGAGTTCCTTTGAAGTTATCATTCTAAGATTAGTTTAATTTGAGTTCTTTATATGCATATGGTTGTAAGGAAATTATTGAATCATTGGCATCAAACCACAAAAACACAAAAAAACAAGAAACAACAGATTACAAACCAAAATTCAGTCCTTTAAACGAAGTGAAATCAAATCAGCAGTGAGCACGGTACATCACAGTGGTATCAGAGCATATCACTACAGTGGTAGCAGAGTGGATCACCGGAGTGTGGCACATCATAGTGGTATCAAAGCATATCACTACAGTGGTAGCAGAGTGGATCACTGGAGTGTGGTTCATCACAGCAATTCCCTAGCCACTCCATCGATCAGCCACTGCCCGTCCCAATGCCGACACCTAAGCCAAAGCCATGGTTCACCTGCATGTCTAGGTGCTCTAGTCCAGCCCCTTGCACCCACCAAGTTGTCATTCAAGCAACCGGGGGCTTTTTTTTTAGCCTCCAACTTGCCATTGGAAGCAAATTGGAGGAGTTTCATGAAATCGGGTATAACTTTGGCATCCTTTATTAAATTTTTTCAAACCATATATCGTTGGAAAGGCAATTTTGAACACTTTCTAGTGGTGGTGGTCTTTCTTCTAGATTTTGTTCCTAGAGATTTTTATAGGAAGTTGAAGTCAGATTTAGCAATTTGCACTTCCAACATCACAACTTAAGCATCCAAACTCTATTTTTTGCAGACGAATAGGCGCTAGAAAGCCGATTCAGTGCTCTACATCGATCTGCAACTTGTTTTTCCACAATTTTTCCCATGTACACAAAGATCAAAATTTAATTGAATTTTTTCATTTCTAACTTTTTTATTCTCAAAGTTGCACAAGGGTTTTGTTTTTCTTATTGTGGGGGGGTAAATGTTTATCTTTTAGTACCTATAAACATTAAAAAAAAATAAAAAATCCAACACATAAACATTCTAAAAAACTCAAACACAATGGAAAATACCTCTTCAATTGAACATCTTATGCCACACAATTACCATACCTAGAAAGCTCAAATAACCAAATTGCTCATGTCTAAGGGTTTATGGTCCACATCGGATGAAACTCAACCAGAATTGATTGTCAATTTGAGGGACTTCAACATAGGAATGAGATGGATGAGGTAATGGGATTGATTTCATTGCATGTTTCAAATAATCTCTTGATTCATATTGATTCTTGCACCACTCCTAAGCAAACGTGGGAAAAACACAAATAGCTTTTTGGTACTATTAATGAGTTTTGGGAACTTCAGATTGAGGCAGAATTGACTTCATTGGTACCTAATTCTTTCTCCTCCATTGAGGATTACTTGGTGAAATTTATGTCACCCAAGTCACTTTTGCAAGGTTGTGGAAAGAATTAAACTGACAAAGAATGCATTTTCCTAATATTGTCTATGCTCTGAGAGACATTTCAGGTCTTCTCTTCCACTTTTTACTCTACTGTGGATGCATTGGGTGCTACTTTTACTATGCCTTCCTTTGAGGTTTTCTGTGACCGCTTGACACAAGAACAAGCAAAGTTGGTTAAGTTAGAATCTCTTTCCAATTCTAAATCCCGTGCATTGGTAGCACAATCATCTAAGGGGAACCAAAAGCCTAAGACAAATACTTCATCAGGTAATGAGAGGTCTTCCAAAGAAAATCCAAAGTCAGAACACAAAACTCAATCCTCTCCTAAGCATGATAAATCTTCTTAGTTTGGTGAGTGTTCCTCCAAGACAAAGAAGAAATCAAGTGAACCTTGTAGCTTTTGTGGTAGAGAGGGACATCTAGTCACCAAATGTTGCAAGAGATTAGGGGCTTTAGAGGAAGCCATGCAGCACCATAACATTTCAACCTCTAAGTCTTCTTCCCCCTATACACACAAAGGTCATGCTCTTTCTGCATGGGCCTTGTCTATAGTAGCTAGTTGGATATTTGACTTTGGAGCTTCCCATAACATGACACATTCTCAGGATATGGTCACATCCCTCTCAGATTGCAACACTTCACATATTGCAATTGGGGACTCTACAATTCAGGTACTATTCCTTGAGGATGGTTGTATTCAAGATGTGCTTGTTGTCCTTAATCTTTGAACCAATCTTCTTTCAATGTATCAAAATTTTCATTCTAACACAGGCAGGACAATTGAGTTCTCACCACATGAGGTGGTTATTAGGAAGTTTCTTGATCTTGATATTGTTGTGGCAACTGGGAGTGTTGATTTTGCTTCTTAGTTATATCGATTTGATGGCTTTAAGAGTTCAACAAGTTCATTTTTCATAGCACATGCAAACTCCATGAATAAGCTTTGGCATGAACATTTTGGTCATGTCAATTATAGATATCTATAGCAGATGAGCACTCAAGCATTAGTGACAGGACTCCCTAAGATTTTTTGCATACTTAGTGGAGCAGCCAAGCATTAGTGGACACACTACCTACTCCCTCTTCATCTCTTGAGGATTCCTTATATCTTGAGGATGAGAATGATGTTCTCACTCCACCACCACCTCTAGATATTTAGTTGTACCCAAGTGGACCCACCATACTATTGATGCAATTGGATTCTTGGCAAGCAATCCTTCAAATTCTCGTCATACTCGTTCATAGACATCAAATGTTAGTCTTTTGAGTTATGCCATTTCAGATGATTCTCAAAAGTTTTCATATGCAGCAAGTATTCTTAAGTGAGGCAAGGCTATGGCAGAGGAGTATTCTTCACTGGTGAAGAATAATACTTGGGATCTTGTTCCTCTTCCTAAGGGAAGAAAGTTGGTTCAATGCAAGTGGGTGTACCATACCAAATTTGTTGCAAATGGTTCCATTGATAAGTATAAGGCTCATCTTGTTGCAAAGGGGTTTTCACAAGTCAAAAGCATTGACTATTTTGAAACCTTTGCTTCTATTGCCAAGATGGATTCTATTCAACTTGTACTTTCACTTGCAGCTTTACAGGGATGGATAGTATATCAGATGGATGTGAAGAGTGTCTTCTTGCATGGTAACCTTCATGAGGAGTTTTATATGAAGCGGCAACAGGGTTTTGTTTAGGAATCTTCACTGGTTTGCAAGCTTCACCATTCATTATATGGTCTCAAACAAGACTCTAGGGTTGGTATGAGAAGATGGACACTTTTTTGCTTTCTTCTAGTTTCACACAATATCATTCTAATCCTATAGTGTACACTCAGAGACAGGAGGGTGATCTTTTGATCCTTGTGTTGTATGTAGATGGTTTGATTCTTACAGGCAATTCATCTTCCATGATCACGAATGTTCAAAGAGCATTGGAGTAGTTTGACATGACGGATCTCGGCCTTTTGCATTACTTTCATGATTTACAAGTTATTCAATCTTCGGATGGAATTTTCATTTTTCAGCAGAAGTATGCTCTTGATATGCTCCAGAGATTTGGCATGCTTGATTGCAAGCCTACCCCCACACCATTTCAGTCAGGTGTTGTATTGTCTTCCAATTGTTCCACTCCTTTAGTTGATGTTGCATTATAAAAGAAATTGGTTGGTAGTTTTTTGTACCTGACACATCCCCAATATCTCTTTTGTGTAATGTCCCTAGCTGTTTCTACCTGATTTTTCACCCTTCAGCTCTTGGACATTTCGTCGAACAGTTTGCAGTCACTGCTGTATGTTGTTTTCTTTTTGTATTTGGTGATGAAATGCATAAAGATGCTAGTCTAAATGATACCAAAAGCCTTCCAATGCAATTAGTATGTAATACATATGCTTTGGTGACTTCCAAATGCAAATAGATGACTGAATATTCATGCAAGTATGCTGATATAATCAATTGTCATTATGACAAACAGTTGTCGTACATTCAATCTCCTTTTGTGAATTGATTGCAACAATTCCATCAAGAAGATAGCTCTCAACAATGCTAAATGTTCTTACAAGATGCAATATATCCGGACCAATTATGCAGATTTGACAAATATGAATATGCAATGGTGTAAGATACTCTAACTCTAATCGATGCAATGCTGAGACAATTATATTCAGCAAATAACATTCATTACATTCAGCTACAGTGATTTATTTTGTCTGAGTGCAATTCCTATGCCTCGAATTCCTCAATTAAAGATAGAACCTGGAACTAGTGCCTTGACTGAAGCGATTACAATAAAGGAGTTTATGACTGAAAATACCAAGAACTTGACGATGGCAGCAGAGTGAACTCCTTCCAGCAAGATGATGCTAGCCCACATCTATATGCAAACTCTATCATACTTTCCCTGGTAGTCTCCAAGCAGCGATTGGAACTGGAGCTTGCAACCACTATTGGTTACCTAACAAAGACATCTCAGCTTGCACACAACCACCTCCCGATAAGACACTTTGACTCCGCCTTGATTTCCTTCAAATGTCGATAGTGCCTTTGCCTCATGTAAGCGACTCACTATTGCCTTGTCAAATATTAATGATATCGATGTTCTTCTATTTTTGTCTAAGCAGCTTGGCCATGATTCGCCTTTACTCCAGCAACTCTCAATTATATTATTCAATGATGAGACTACCTTTGACGGTCTCCACAAAATGACGATACTTGTGTATTTGTTTTACACACTCCCGTCTTTTCTTCAGCTTACAATACTTTATCTTGACCTCCAATATTCCCTTGTTGACTATCGAAGACTCCAGGAATCATAAAATATTGATTCGATTACTATCAATTCCTTCAGAATTAAATACCCGACTTACCATATGAAGCGTCTCTTCCTCTTTGACTTTAGCAACGATCAAAATAAGACAAACGGATTTGTCTTTACCTGGCGCCCTCAGTAACTCGAATTATATGATGTCTTTAGTGGCTTCTTTAAGAGTCTCTGCTTTGTATTTATTTTCTGACTTGGCACTAAGAAAACCTCTATCTATAATCGCACCTTACAAAGACAGCCACGACTTCAAGGATTATGTGATTAACTCTTTCAATATTGAACTCCCATATATCGTATTGCCACTACAAGTTCAATATCCTCCAATCTGGAAAGTGTCCCTATAGATCTGCAATCGATTTTCTCCCAGATTTGGCCAAAGGCCATTAAATTTGATAATTCTCAATTAAGCACAAATTGGACCTCTGAATGAAGCCCACAATCGAGCAATAATTCAGTTGATAATTTTACAGCTTCAAAATTGCACACCAATGAGAGTTTTCGTTCACAATAGCTGGAAATGGAAGAAACCCTAGCTGGTTCCTTCTCCACACAAGATCTCCAAATCAAATATCAAATCTGGATGAAAGAAGCTTAGTTGATCCTCTTTCTATACTTTTTCCCCAAGAGAGGTCGATCCTTCTAGAAGCTTCTCCTTTTTCTTATTAAAATAATATATTATTTGCACTTTTAAAATATGACTTTATAATAAATTGAAATGGCCCCTTTTAATTACAAATGATCCCTCAAATCATAAAGTGCAAATATAACGTTATAACATAACATTAAAATAATAATAATAATAATAATAATAATAATAATAATAATAATTAAACGTTATCACCAATTCAACTGAATCCAGGAATGGAAACCATCCACTAACTAGGTATCTGCCTCTAAGACCTCCTACGAAGGTCAACTGATAGGTGTTGACGTGGTTTTTGAGACCGCACCAACACAGAATAAAGTTTCCCAACAGATGCTCTATCCTCTCTTGAACAAAGTATTCAGCATGCTAAGATTGCCAGTAAGATCATGCTTTCAACTCCAAGGTTCCTTAAGTGCGAATAGACTCAGTTGGTTTGATGTGAGTTGCTGTGTTCTCACGAGGGGACTTACACAATTGTTCGATAGTTGACAACAGACAGTAGACTAAGGGCTTTGCGTGTGATTCGAATGATTTGGAAAATAAGCACGAGTTTCCTAATCCTAACCGGAAATAAACTGAATTAAAAAGAGGGGTGTAGGGCCTAAGAAGTTAATCTTTATCTAAGGATGGAATGTGGGATCAATCTCGACAGACTTCGACCAGACTCTGCTCCGCCTCACATTGGACAACTTACACAAAGTCGGTGCAATCTTCAAGGGAGTGACAAGAGGTTTTCAAATTATAACTCAACATGTAAGCACCATCAGAACGACGCATACAAACACATGAATCACAATCGAAGTTAAGTTTGTAAAGTTTTCCAGTTGACCACACAAGGCAGACCTGCCGTCAGCAAGCCGCTAGTGGTATGGATAGAAATGAAGTTGCCTCAATTAATACCACAAACCCACAACTAACACCTACTTGCATGAAAGTGAAAACTACTTTAATTTAAGCTACTTCAAGATACTACGTGAATTGGAAGGACGAAGAAGCCTCAACAACTATTCACAACAAAGAAGAATTCACCATCAATGAAAATTCTTTTATTATGAAAGCATACATGACAACTTCTTACAAAGTATCCAAAGGGAAGACTTTCCTTCCTTTTCAATCTACACTACTTTACTTTCTACTCTATCAACTTCTCTCTACTCCTCTAAGCTCTGCTTCTACCTCTAAATCTAATGAATTACAAATGAGGGGGACTCCCCTTTATATAGCTAGCCAAGTCCCAAAAGACGGCTAGGGAAGTTACATCGGCTGGATGACCCGACATTGTGCCACCTCGCCCTAAACAAGATTTGCCCTAAAAACCGCCACAAAGGAGAGTGGGGTAATAAATGAGCCATAATGTCCACATCATCCTTCTAGAAGATTCGCTTGTAGACGCGTTCACACTGTCCTTGATCTTCTTTCTTGACGTTGCTCTTCAACTTCTTTGTCACTTGAGCTAACACTTAGCCAATTTCTTGCAACTTTTTCTTCCTTCATGTGAAACTTATAACTTTATCTTCCTCTGAAGGTTGTAATATCATCGTGCCTCCCCACTTCAAGTCATCGTGCTCTGGCCTCGACATTCCTCTTGCAAAACAAGCGAGGAGAAAGAGTAATAGAACACTTCATAATATAAATTCAACTTACTTACCGGGTTCCCCACGTCTCTAATTTCCAGCGTTCACTTCTTCAAGCGTTCAAATTCTTCATGCCTTAGCCAATTTTTCTTAACCCATCTTCCTCAATGTATCTTCTTTGACAACTGCATCCTCAAGAAATTCATTTCACTGAGCTCGACAACTTTGATTTTATCCATCTCGGCTCAAGAAGACTATCATCACGAAGAATTTGAGCAAACCCACCTAGGTAGTTTCTTTCAAATTCATCGTCAGGAGAATTTACCTTGAAAACACATTTTCTTCATTTTGCCTTAGAAAATTTTCAAATTTCCCTTAGGAAATTCATCAACCTGGTGCCCATTTAAAATCTTCATCCCAGAATCCTCGACAAGCTGTGGAAGACCTTAAAATCCATTCCTCATCGACAATCTTTGATACCCGTAAGAGAATTTCCTCCAACGCCGAATCCATGGGTACCCAACGAACGGGTTCATTTAATTTTCTTGAATTTTGAACCTTAGAAAATATTCTTTCATCAAATTTATTCTCGTTCTTCGATCCCCTCTAAGAATTTTGTTCTGACTTGGAAAATCTTGTGGAGCTGGCATTCACCGACTTCATCTCTGGCAACTCTGCTCACACTTCAGGAAAATTCCATCACCTCAGAGTCTAGGCGTATTTTCTAGAGGAGGAAATATTTGTGCCTTAGAAAATTTTAAATCATCCTGCACTTAGAAAATTTTCCCGTGAAAATATCAACTTCACTTAGAAAATTTTATTCATAGAGGTGCCTGGCACATTTTATTTTCTAGCCACCACTTCGCATTTTACTTCACACTTGAAAAATATTTTTGAAGCTCCAATGCCTTAGAAAAATTCCCATCACTCATCTCATATTTGAGGAAAATCACGCCTTAGCACTTCATTTCCACCCTCAACACTCTAGGCGCATAACACTTGAAGAGGTGATTAAAAAAAATCACGCCTTACCATGCCTTAGAAAATTTTCTAACACTCTCCATTCTAGGCGTATAACACTTCAAGAGGGATATTGCCACGCCTAAGGAAATATTTTCAACATTCTTTAGCATTCACCACCCTTGGCGCATTTCACACTTGAAGAGGAAATTCAAAATTACGCCTAGCATTCATCCTCCCTTTACCACGCCTTGAAACATTCACTTATCTTTCACCTTATTTACCACCTTGTCTTCACCTTTTACACTTTCAACTTGGCGCATTTTGACATGCAAGAAGGATGACCCTTCAACTTCTCTGTTTTGTCTTCACTTGACTCCATTTGGGCACATTTCAGCCTACCTGGTGGATGAAATATGTTGACTTGTTGACTCTCTTCTATCTTGGGCCCATTTTGGCCTTGCTGGTGGATAAAAAGCTTTGACCACTTTGACCATTTGCCTTTTGGGCGCATTTCTACCCAGGAGGAGGATGAAAACGTTTGACCACTTTGACTTCTTTGTGTTTTGGGCGCATTTTTGGGCGCATTTCTACCCAGGAGGAGGATGAAAACGTTTGACCACTTTGACTTCTTTGTGTTTTGGGCGCATTTCACCCCTGCTACAGGATGGGCGCATTTGGAGGGGTGAGGAGGATAAGAGTGTTGACTTTGCTTTGACCACTTACAACTTTGGGCGCATTTCACCCCCTGAGAAGGATAAACTTGCAACTTGGGCGCATTTTGAAGGTGGTGGCGGATATCCAGACTTAGACAATTTTTTAAACCTCCTGAGCTTTCCTTGGGCGCATTTTGCTAGGCCTGCAGGATAAACTTCGTTGACTTTCTTTGACTTTCTTCTCCTTGGGCGCATTTTGGCCTGTGTGAAGGATGAGCTTCATTTTCAAAAAATTTCCACGCCTCCCTACTCACCTGGGCGCATTTTGCCATGTCTGCAGGATTGAAGTTCCAGACTTAGAATTTTTTCCTCGTTTTTCGCCAGTATTTCATGCCCTGCTATTTATAGTAAGCCTTCTCAATTTTGCACACTGCATCTTTATGACCTCGTTGTTCTGCCGACACTGCCATTTTTAGCTGACCTGCTATTTTTAGCATGTTTCTGAAGGTGGTTTACTATAAATAGCAACCTTTGGTTTCTGTTAGCTCCACTGCTCCGATCAACTTGAAATTTGAATGAGGCACTCCTCACCACGTGGCCTTACTGTCGACACTGACGCATGTGCTCAATTTACTATTTTTAGCCAGTTTCCAAATTGACTTACTATAAATAGTAAGTGCTCCGTTTGACTTGAAATTTCACCAGCAAATAGCCTGAAGGATGATGATCGCGGTGGTTTACACCGGTTTTCAAAAATTCTGACTTTTGACCCCTCTTTTCAGGCTCCGAAGTTGGAAACCCTAATT
>VDFB02079116.1:0-25098 GCA_007258455.2 Sequoia sempervirens | reverse complement strand
ATATATGTATATGTATGTATATGTGTATATATGTATATGTATATGTATATGTATATGTATATATATGTATGTATATATATATGCATATGTCTAACCTATTTTATTGTAGATCTATATGATTTCCTTTATAATTTTGCACAAATACAATAGGCATCTAAAAAAATAGTGCACTCTAAATTGTCTATTTCAAATTGTTTAATGCTCCAAAAACTCAATCCAATGCTGCTTGTGTTTGTTAAACACAGTCAACAATACATGTAAGTATAGAACTTTTCCATTATCAATAAATAAATTCAATGAACCAATTGCAAATATTATTGATTATTTCTAGTTTCAGATTGTTTAAATTGATTTTACTAATATACTTATTTTTTTTTATGGTTTATTCTTGATCTTGCTTTCCCATCCACTAGCATACCTCTCTCTTCTATTTGTAGGTACTAGGCTAACACATACAAAAGCAATCCAAAATCATGATGCTTGTTTTTGACAAAATTACTACAAAAAAAAAAAATTCAATATGATAGATCTCATATATGAAAACATTGGATTTTTCTCAACTTTGATATTATGTGATGTATAATGGAACTCCACAAAATTTCTCACGGATGTTTCATACTTTTCTTGCTTGGGGGTTTGGCTAGAGTCCTCAAGGCTCCATAATGCCAATATGGCAGGGTGGATAACGAGAGTGGGTTTTTTGTTTTGGATTTTAACGCCATATATTTGTTCTTACATAGTTACATGTGTAATATTTTATTCATTTATTATAAGAATCCCAAAAAAAGTGTATTGTGTCATCACACTCTTCTCTTACTGAGGTATGTTTATTTGTTTCTAATAAAAAATGTTCTGACTGATTCTTCAATTGCACTATGAAGTAATTCATTAAAATTTGATATTTTTATTCCACATTTCCTTGTGATTGACTACTTTTTAATCTTTTATACTTGTCCCCATTTTATTTTACTACTACTAACCAAAAAAATGCATGCATACTAAAACTTTAATTTACAAAATTATGCACTAAATAGTAATTATAAAATGCATCCAATATCAAACATTTTTCTTTCTTTAAAAATATGTGATACCCAAAGTTATTGACTTCCTTTTTTAAACAATACTTTTAAATTCAATATTAGTAATTAAAGGCATGGGTAATAACTCTTTAAAAAGTCTACCTTGTATTTCTATGCATATGTATCTTAACATTATTAAATAATAATTAATTAATTGATTGAATAACCTAGACAAAAATCTAAAATATACATGTGCATCCAGGGCTAATAAATATAAAACTAAAATAGAGATAAAATTATCTCATACATTAAATTTTTGAGTGAAACTATTGTTATTAGAAAATGAAATAAAAAATTAAATTTCATTTATATTTTTCAATTATCATTTTTAAAGAATAAATTTACTAATCAAGCTGTCAAAGAGGAAAGGATAAAAATTGGTACCATATTTACAAACAAAGGTTTGTCTCGAAAGTCCCAATGTTCATTACACATTTAAAATCTTGTGCTACTTCAATGCTTTTGTTTATATTGCAATGAAACTTTAACTATTGTAACTAAAATGATTAAATATTGTATATTAATAAAATAAAAATTATTGAGGATTACTTGTTTAAAATTAAAATTAAAATAAAGGGGTAAAAACTTTATTGAATATCGAAACCAGCACATTTACAACCCAAGTCAAGGGCTTAAACAAAGAGAGAGAGAAGCTACAAAAAGGCACCAATAAAGGCCAACATTAAAATCATCCAACACCCCCCACTATCCTCGACAAGATCCTCTCAAATCTGGACTAAGCTCTGAGGGATCTGGGCAATCATCAATCTTCAATCCTCCAAGCTCGAGGCCCACTTGGCTGGACAATCAGCGATCCTATTCCATTCACACGGAATATGGACAAAGACACTTCTTTCCATAAGGTACCAGCTTGCAAAATATGTTGCAAAAACCTGATAGCTGCCAATTCACATCGAAGTCCTCCCTTGATTGAGTAAATTAATTAGAACCTATGAATCAGATTCACAAATAACCCTACGCCACCCCACCTCATAGGCCCTCTCTAAGGCATGAAGAATCGCCCAGCCTTCCATCAGGTTGATAGTCTGTGTCCCCTTATGTATGGAAAAGAGAAAAACCACCATACCAAAAGAATCCCTGCCCACCCCACCAACTCCAGTAGGACTAGGATTTCCCTTGGAAGAACCATCAGTATTAACCTTCAAAATACCCACAAGGGGAGGCTGCCAATTCTCCTGCCTCTGGACATGCTGTCCCACCTGCCTACCTTTCTGGCCACAAGACGCAACAGGGGTTAACCCCTAGATACCCAGCCGAGCCACCAACTCTGCATCTTTCTTCTCAAGCGGTAGTTCCACAGACCCCTTGGCCTGAATGGTCTCCTGAATCATCCCAAGAACTCTAAACCACACCTGCTGGACCCGCAACACCTCCCCTCTGAAAATCCTCCTATTCCGTTCCAACAAAATCTACCACAACAAGAAAATAGGACTTGCCTGCCACACATCCTGCAAAAAGGAGGCCATCGAGGGAGGTCTGCCCAAGGTAGTCCAAAAATCCACTAAGGAGGAAGCATGAACACAAGGACTATTCCAAACAATCCACCAAGAATGCCAGAGCTGCAAGGTGAAAGGACAACGAAAGAAAAGATGTGAAGAGTCCTCTTCACCATTCCCACACAGCACACACTTAGACGAGCCCTAAAACCCGCGCTTCTGAATATTGTCCCAAGTCAAACACCTGTTCCAAGTCAAAATCTAGGCAAAGTAGTTACACTTCGGCCAAGAAAACTTGTTCCACACCCTCTTCCACCAAGGAACTTTCGCCCCCTCAACCCTTTGAGAAAGCAACCTCCGATAACCCGACGCAACCGTGTAGTGGCCTTTCGGATTAGGTGACCATGCGAGAATATCCCTATCCCTGAGGGGGTTGCATTGTCTGCCCGAGAGAATATTATGCAGAGTCCTACAGTCCTCTTCCATGCCAATCATCGGCCACTCCTCAGGATTCTTCCACCTAGCACTCACAAGCTGCCCTTGAAAAGAAAGCACCCTAAAATCACTTACCCTCATCCAGCCGGCATCACTGAAACTCCTGCTCAAGGCCGCCAAGTCAGGGAACTGATTGAGGATGGGAGGATGACCATCCCAAGAGTCATACCAAAATTGAACCTCAGTCCCATGCCTACAGATCCAAAATAAACCATCCTTGATGAGCACAACTCCCTTCTTGAGGGTCGCCCAAACTGCCGATCCCTTGCCAACCAAGGGGTAGCGAGGAATATCTTCCCCAGGAGCACCCTGAAAATACTTATAGGAAAGGATCCTAGCCCAAATTCTATCCTTCTCCGCGCACCACCTCCAATAAAGTTTTTCCACCAGAGCCATCCCAACCAGCGTGGAATGCCTCAACCCCAAACCACCCAACTGCTTAGGACAACAAACCGTATCCCATCTAACTAGACTCCACTTGGAAGACATCAAACTGCCTGCCCATAAAAACTGTCTAGCCAATGAGTCCAACTTCGAAACAAAGCCCTTAGGGGCCACTTGAAGCATACACCAGTAAATGGGAAGAGCCTGGACCATGGACTTCAGCTCCTGAACCCGCCCAACAAAAGACAACCATCGGTTGGTCCAGTGAGAAACCTTTAAGCAAAGTTTATCCAGGATAGGCTGCCACGACTCCCTCGTTATTCTGCCCGCTGCAATAGGAAACCCAAGGTAAGACAGAGGAAGAGTCCCAATTTGAAATCGAAGAATCTGAGCAATTCTCCTCTGGATAGGATCCAGAGTGTTAAAGAAATAGATGGAAGACTTGTCTTCATTAATTGATTGACCCGAAGCCTCAAGGTACATATCCAACACCCTGTGGATATTTGTTGCCTCTCGAATAGTGGCTGCCCCCATCAAGGCAGTATCATCCACAAACTGCAAGTGGTATTGAGGGGGTAAGTCACCTCCCCACCTCCACCCCTGAATTAGGCCCAGCTCCACCTGACGTCTCAATAGGCGACCCAATCCTTCCACAAGCAGAATAAACAAATAAGGGGAGAGAGGATCGCCTTGCCTTATCTCGCAAGAAGCCTCAAACAACTCAGAATGCTCCCCATTAGTTAAAACAGAGAAAGAAACTGACGTGACACAACTCATGACCCATTGAATCCAATCATCTCCAAATCCGAAAGTAGCTAGAATCTTCTGAAGAAAAGACCATCGAACTCTGTCATATGCCTTTGCCATATCAAGTTTGATGAACATAGCCTTTTCTCTAGAATTTTCCATAGAATGGATGGTCTCAGTAGCTATAACAATCCCATCTAGAATTTGTCTGCCCTCCACAAAACCACTTTGCTCCTCAGAAATTAGCAATTGCAGCCACTTTTTCAGCCTATTAGCAATTAGCTTTGAAATAATCTTATACACCACATTGCAAAGGGCAATAGGTCGAAAATTGCTCAACCTATCCACCCCATCACACTTGGGAATAAGAGCCAGAGAGGTGGCATTTAGGGCCTTTAACATTTGCTTATTCCGCTACAACTCTTTGACCACCTCTAAAAGGTCAAGTTTGATGATCTCCCAGAACTCTTGGAAGAATTCAATCGGGAAGCCATCCAGGCTAGGGGCTTTTCCTTTCTTCATCTGAAACACCGTCCCCTCCAACTCCTCAAGGGTAATCTCACCCATAAGATCCTCCTTCATCTCCCTAGACACCAGCTGAGGGATGCAAGAAAGGACCTGAGCTTCCTCAACCGAATTCCCCTGCAAATCTTCTCTGAACAGGGAAGAAAAATAATGAACAACTTTATCAGAAATACTTTGAAAAGAAGACAGAGTCTCTCCCCTATCCGTGACTAGAACAGGAATAGAGTTACCATGCCTCCGCGCCTTCACAAAATTAAAGAAGGCAAAATTTTTATCCCTCTCCTGAAGCCATTCAATCCGGGCTTTTTGTTTCCAAAAGATCTCCTCACACAATTCCCATTCTTCCAAAGCTTTCAAAGCCTTAGATTCCTCCTACATCAAACTCTCTGACACCCCATTCTCCTTAATCACCCTCGTAATACCATCCAACTTAGCTTGTGCATTAGACTTGGCCTTAAAAATATTTCCAAAACATTGCCTATTCCAATATTTAATCTTATACTTAACAAATTGAAGAAGCTTAGTAAAGACATACATTGCTGTACTGAAGGATGGTCTACCCTCCCACCACCATTGAGTAATGTAATCGTGGAGTTCAGGATCACGCAACGACATAAGCTAGAATTTGGAGGGCTTGTGGGGCTGCCCAGCTGAGAGGACAATAAGCTTTATAGGCCAATGATCCGAGCCTCTCCAATCCAGAATCTCCGAACTAGAAGACCACCTATCACCAACCCAAAAGCAAGAAACCAGAAACCGATCCAAACGCTCCGCGATGCAGTTTTCATCGGGCCTCCGATTGTTCCAGGTAAAATGTCCATTACTGGGCTTGATATCAACAAGATTCAAAACAAGAATATTGTCCTGGAATAGGAAAGCAGAAGCCTCCAATCTCCTAGTACCTCCCCATTTCTCAACAATCTCTGTGATAGCATTGAAGTCACCCGCAATAATCCATGGAAGATAAGGATCCATACTTCGTACATAGCGAATATTCGACCACAAAAGTTGCTTGCCTTGCATATCCACAGGCGCATAGATGTTGGAAAAAAGAACTAGCTCCCCAGATTCATAACAAGAGGCCACCATAGAGATAGAGGACTTAAAGGACACCCACCACCGGGGGAAAATCTTCCGAGGGTTCCATAAGCAAGCCACCCCTCCAGAAGATCCCTGAGCACCAACGCACTGGCATTCACCGTTCATCCAAAGCTTGGGCATTATACCCATCATACACTCCACAGAAAGTTTGGTCTCCTGTAAAAAGAGAATATCAGGAGACTGACATCTAATCAAATTCCGAACAGCTTTTTGTCGAGGGCCACTGTTCAAGACCCTAACATTTCATGATAGAACAATCATTTCAAAGGGCTTGAGAAATGAGAATCCAGAGTCTTGACTGACCTTGATTCCACCAAATTTTCCCCAATCAATTTAATCTTCTCCAGGTCCTTCCTACCCAGCTTAGCGACTTTCTCTACCCCTCCTTTCTTAAGATCCTTTTGCAAGATACCCAAATGAGATGGCTTACTGTTTTTTCCCCCCTTTGAGCCTAATCTCCGCGTAGAATGAGACAAAGCCTCACTGTCCTTCACCACAACACTGCTTGAAACCTTTTGAGCCTCCATTTGTAAAGCTGATTCCAATTACAATGACCCAACTTCCTGCGGAGCAGGAGAGACCCCGGAAAAGATCCCCTCTTGTCCAAAGCCTCCCTCATCTAATTCAGCACCCTGTAGGCCCAAACACACCTCCTGATGGTCTGCCTGGTCCATCTCAACTAAATGCCCCTGTTGTTCAGTACACAAAATTCCTTGATCCAAATCTACCAAACTTGGATTCACTTCCTGCTGGCTAAGATCCTCCTAAACTTCAAATCTATTAAAAGAGTCATGATCCTGCCTTTCCTTCAGAGTCCTTTTTTGCCCCTTATTTCTGTTCCGAGATTTGACAGGAATAAAGCCATCCTCCCCTGAACCACCACCCTAAATAGGACCCTTGCCCTTATCCACCCTAGGCGGATTATTGGGGGGCTGAGAAGAATTAGTCCCCAAAGGCTTAGCCTTTGGGCATCTACGCTGTAAGTGGCCATACTCATGACACAAACAACATCTAAAAGGTAAGGTCTCATAGTCGAGCTGTTGGACCCATGAGTGAGATCCAATACACATATCTAGCGAGTCTGACAATGGTTTACTTAAATCAATTTCCACACAAAACCGAGCAAATGTCATTACCTTTTTAAATTGCGTTTGCTGCGAAGAACCCACAAGTTTACCAAGCATTGAAGCTAGTAAATGCAACACATCATCACGCCAACACTCGATCGGGAGCCTCGGCAATCGAACCCACACTAGAACACGACTTGGAATTTCCTCGGCCGGATTGAAGCCTGCATGCCACGGCTTGATAAACAAGCTTGGTTGTAAAAAGTAAGGGCCTCCTTCAAAAACCTTGATCCTATCCGCCATGCAGTCAAACGTAACCATAAAATAGTTATTTGCTAAAAGCTTAATCTCCATCTCTCCTTCCGGCAGCCAAGTCCTCTGAGCCTAGGCTTCTAAAAATTGCAATGAGATTTTCAATCCCATAAATTTGCAATACAGAGAATGACGAGAGTAGTACTCGATATCCTCTGCGAGCATCTCCATCGGGATCACCACATTCGGCCTGTCTTTGCATCTTTCTAGACATCCATTAATCTTTGGGAACCGAAACCCCCTTGACGGTCCCATCTCATTCTTCTCCAGATTACAAACTATTGTCGAGACCTTGTGGTGGGTTTTGTTTCAAAGGAGAAACCTAAACCATCCCAGGGACTTACATTCCTTATGGACCTCCCTCATGCCATTGTAGGCTGGAAGAAAAATCTGTTCCCGGAGCCAACAAACCTGAGAAAATCCTGAGACAGTGCCCCACACAGGCCACCCCACTACTCCCACCAAAGGGAACATACAAGAGAAAACCCTGCTAACTCTTCCTCCTTCCTCACCAACCACAAAGTCCACTCAAGACTTCCACGCCTCCACGCCTGTGAACCCTGGGGTTTATATTCTACAATCTTGATCACCCCTCAAACCACCACCTCACATTCTACCTCTAGCTGACAAACCCTAGACTACTCCTCAACACTCGTCGCAGTCTTCGGAGTCAGAAGATCTGTCTCTAGAAAAAAGTCATGACCAGGCTAATAAAGGTGCAAAAAAAGACTAGCAAATCATGTTTCATTGCACTCTCTCTCTGACCTAAAGAACCACCCCCAACACCATTCCAAAGCAAGAAAAATGACTTTGAACGAGTTAGGTTTCAGTTCTACACGCATACAGCACAATCACGCCATCCCTCATCCAGATAAACTTTTTCGGCTCTCTAGGAGATTTAGATTTTCCTTTGGATTTTGATTTTCTATCACTAGTCTTTTTTGGTCTTTATCTTGAGAACACCCTCTCAACATCAAAGCATCTTTGTAAAATTATCCATAGATTTTCACTTCATTTCTTGTGACAACAAGGCTACAACTATATCTTCAAGCTTCAACTTAGCAGAGTTACTACTAATTGCCATAACTAAGTTATCTCATGAATTAGGCAAAGAACATAACTTGCTAATGCAGTTGTCTTTCTCCTCCATTTTAACATCTATAATAGCTAATTGGCCTACCACTATATTGAAGGCATCCAGATGCTCCATTATAGAGTCACATTAGTCATTCTCAGGGAATACAACTTCTTTCTAAGAAAATTTTGTTCACTGGAGACTTTGTTTGAAACAAAGACCCTATTTTGTCCCATAACTTCTGAGCAGTGTCTTCTCCCAAAACATTCAACAATACTAAATAAAAAAGGCAAAGTTGGATTTTTCTTCTAGCCTGTCTATCAAGGTTATCCTAGTCATTTGTTGTGATAGGTGCAGGCTTCTGTTTTTATACAATTACCTGTTGATCGCTGTCAACTCGGAGATTATTCATCTTGAGCTTCCATAGCTCAAAGTTATGCCTGTTGAACTTTTTGATCTCCATCCTTGAAGTGCTTGTCAGTGAATTTTCCTCTTAAATACTCAGAACTGAAGAATTTAAGAGAAAAAATTAACTGATAAAACTGGTTTTCTGACTAGACATTGTTTGAATATTTGATTACAGTTCATGTACTCTTTCAGCAGAAAGTATTTCAATTAGAAATGCCATTTTTATTCTGTTTTTATAATATTAGTTCGTGTTCCAGGGTGACTTGGAGCCAGACAAAAAGACATTTCCCTCAGGGATCAAAGCACTAGCTGACTATGTCCATGCAAAAGGCCTAAAACTTGGTATATATTCTGATGCAGGGTGAGTTAAATCTATTTTCTTGAATTTTGTTGGAAATAGGTTAAAGGATTTCAGAGCTCTGGTTCAGTTGAGAAATTGCATTACTATTATTTATTCAATGTAATTTGATTATGCCTAGTATAATTCTAGGATATTTACCTGTCAAGTTCGACCAGGCTCACTTGCGCATGAGAATCGAGATGCAAATTTGTTTGCATCTTGGGTAAGTAATTATGAATTTTTCTTCTTCCAAATAAATATTAAGATGAGGATAAAGTTTTTCTGTATATATCTTGTGTGAAATTCTGAGTGACCAAGCTAGTCAGAACAAAAGCTTAAATTATGAAAGGCATCATGGTAGTTTCTTTGTAATTTTCATTCACTTTGTCAGTTACCAAGATAGACTTTCTTTTCATCTGGATGTGTTTCAGGGCATTGACTATTTGAAATACGATAATTGTTACAATCTTGGCATCAAACCAGAGGATCGGTTAGTCCTTTCTTATACATTTGTTCTCAAATATGTAACAGCAGTTACTTCTACAGGGGTACTTACATGATGCTATTCTATGTTTTCATCCTTAACTTTGAATTATTGTGAAATGATTTTAGATACCCACCTATGAGGGAGGCACTAAATGCAACTGGACGTACAGTTTTCTACTCACTTTGTGACTGGTGATGTTTCTGTTATAATTTTACCCCTGCTACCATCTTATGTAGTATTGTTGAGACATTTGTATGTAGCATTTAACTTGTTTGCATCTCAATAGGGGTGTGGATGATCCAGCTTTGTGGGCAAATAATATTGGGAATAGTTGGCGCACAACTGATGACATCAATGATTCGTGGGGAAGGTGAGCTCATTATGGGGCATAAATTACATTTTATGAAATATTTTGATTTGTACCATTTTCTTTGTTTAGTGATTTTATCCTTGATTTCACTTCCTTGATTTCAGTTTAAGTGTGGTCTGTTATTTTTTTTGCTAGTATGACCACAACTGCAGATTTGAATGATAAATGGGCAGCATATGCTGGTCCTGGGGGATGGAATGGTAATTCAAATTCTTTATTTAGTATATATATTATCATGATTCTGAAGTCTTTTCAAAATTTGATTCTTAATGGCTTTGTTTTGGAAATCTAAAAGTCCATGGAGGTAAAAATGTAGTCATTATGATTTCTGGTCTCTGCAGATCCTGACATGTTGGAGGTTGGGAATGGTGGCATGACATACCAAGAATATCGTGCACATTTTAGTATTTGGGCTTTAATGAAGGTTCAACAGTTGGCCTTATTCCTAAGTTTGTTCTTGTGTTCATGATCTTGTATTGAATCATTATTATTTCCAAATTAGGAACAAAATGTTCTTTTGTTTTAATGTGGATAGGTCAGTAAACTAAGTATAATGCATGGATGTCGGCAAATTGTGAAGTCTGGACTAATATTGGTTGGTAGGTAAAATTGTACTGTCAGAGATTGATGGATAGTGGGCCTAGTCAAATACAAATGCATGCTGTAATTCTGTTAATAGTTGGCAGATGTTTTCTATGAAAAAATTATGATCATTCATGAGTATAAATTTTCTGAATAATATTTATTAGTTGGCAAAAAGAAGCAAGCATGGTATGTTTCAGTATATCAGACACTTTTGGAAGCAATGGATGCGACATTATTTTTGTAGAATAGTGATTATTGTTGAGTGGTTTTTTATGCTCCCTTATTCATTCAAAATTGTTTCTGAATGTAAAGGTTTTATTTGGAAACATAAAATAAATCAAATTTGTGGTATGTAAAGTTTATATTGAAATATGGAAGAGCAAATAAAATGCTGGAAAAATTAAACCATATCAGCACAACAAGATATCATAGAATAATGTATTGAATTCTTTGGGATAGTACTTCATTACATTCCATTGGCTTATAAAGCCATTGATTTTCCCGTGCAAACTATGTTTATTCCTTAAGGCTACTTGACCGATTAAAGAGAGTAAATGGAAATGTATAACAACAATAATAATGCATATCAATTACCAGACAATGCACAAACTATATGTATCGTATTCTTCATTCATCGGATAGGCAATAAGTATAGAATATAGAATGTGTGCAGTCTTTGACTACAAATGCAAAGATACAATATATAGCCAGTCGACATTGTTTGAGGACACCAACCCTCAACAACTACTAGGTACAACCACCCAACAGTTGGGGACTTAATTACATATTAACATAATTATTTTGAATGACTACAAACCCCATAAAGTCGCCTTCCTGGATTTAATAACACAATAAAATTGGGAGCTGACAACCCAAAACCCCAATTACAATTACTGAGGATGGTGAGAGGATGTCCCTGGATGAATTGACGATGTAGGGGTGGAAATCAGCACATAACTCCCGCAGCCTACAAACCTCATCTGTGTGCATCCTCAGCCGGTGCTCAACCATTATCTCCCATTCTCTTGCTACATTCACAATCTGCACAACCTCCATCAACTAGTGTTTTGCTTGGTCAATTTCTTTGTCCTTCCTACTAGCTTGGCCCTCCTCCGTATGACCGCCACCGCTTCATCTCCTTCTTCATCTTTGCCATCTGGTCTCCAAGACCGCCACTCTGCACTTCTCTTCTCATTCTGCCATCTTCCTAATCACATCTTGGCTCTGCCATATATAAGTTGTCGTTTGAGCTAACTGATCTCAAATTTTTAATTTTCTACACCATTTGCAAAGCCCTATTCTTCTTTGTAACACCAATGCTGGATGTCATTTGATGCCTTAGCCCAGAATATGTCCCTTGAAGGAAGTTTTATAGTGAACAACAGAATATCCGTAGGTGCTGTTGTCATCATTTCCAAATTCTCAACACTGACCACATCCTTCCTGAAGTGAAGTAGCCTCGACTGCTCTGCACAACACCACTATACCATCAAAGGTCGTCTCATGTCTACAAGCGATGTCTCCCACTGCAGACCAGCGCTATCATTGATTGAGATATAATTGGATCGGTACCCAAGGGATCTATCTTGTCTGCTTGCCACAATGATCAACCCTTAAACCCGTTAATTTGGACTCATCCCTCCCTGCCCTCACTCTGATGGGTTAGGTGGTACCCAGTAACCTGGCTAGTGGTTGAGGGTGGCTTGAGGGAACCCCGCTCTCTTGAGTGTGCATGAATTTGGTTCTTGCAAGAGCTTACCCATCACCATGACTGATCCTGCTGAGTCCCCGCCAAGCGACTCCCAAGGACTGGCGGTGGGGAACGCTGGAACTCATACTAGTATCTCGAGATATTCAACTACCGCATTCAATGACGGTGAGGTATGGAATCCCGGCAAGGTATCTATAGGCGATGCAAAACTGATAATCATAATCATCGGTAGTATGACTTCCGGTGTAGTTCTTGTGAAGAGCTTGGTTTTGTACTTTCAATCGTCATGATTGATCTAACTTCGCTCGAGTCCCTCGACCATAACTCTGGAAGGACACGGTGAGGGGAATGCTATAACTTGTACTAGTATCTCAAGCATATCTAACCACCGGTCTATGTAACATTGGTAGGTACATGAATATCGCCTAGCAAGGTATCTAGCGATGCAAAAACTATAACTAATGGCATTGGCAGTGTATGACTTCTGTTGGTTCTTGTGAAGAGCTTGGCTCTGTACCCTCCATTGCCATGATTGACGGATCCTATTCAAGTTCCTCGGCCATAACTTTGGAAGGACTCGGTGAGGGGAATGCTATAACTTGTACTAGTATCTCGAGCATATCTAACCACTGGTCTATGTAACATTGGTAGGTATGGGAATATCGCCTAGCAAGGTATCTAGCGATGAAAAAACTATAACTAATGGCACTGGTAGTGTAGCTAGCAATCCCAGGAATGTGTTTGGCAATCTTGGCCATGCCATTGGTGGTCCTAATAGTGCGTTTGGTGGTCTTAGTGGTGGGTTTGCCGGTCCTGGCAATCAGCCTGGCAGTCTTGGCAATGTACTTGGTAGTCTTGACGGTGGGCCTAGCAGTCTTGATAGTGGGCCTGGTTGTCCTAGCATTAGCACTGGTAGTGGTGGTGTTACCACCGGTGATGTTGGTAGTGCAATTGGCGATGCCATTGGTGGTGCTAGTAGTGTACTCGGTAGTATGGGAATTGCTGGTAGAGTGGCTGGTTGTGGTGGTGGCACTCTTGTAGCCATCTTGCTCACTAGTATGGCCTCATCTATGTCCATCTGCGGTAGTGATTGAGCATCGACTGCCAGTGATACCTCCTCCTTGGTTGGTGAGGTGGCTAGTGTGGAGGAGGATAACTCTATTGGCACATCCTCTTCTGCACTGTAGCTCAATGCCTCTCTTTGTTTCCTTATCTTAATAGTTGGTTGAGTTGCCTCTTCTCCCCCCATTGCTTGTATGTCCAAAGTGGTCTAGTAGAATGTTGTTGGCAGTGATAGGTCTATTTGTGTTACTAATTGAAACTTCCCCCACTTATCGACAAGAACCTGAGTGTGGATAGTATCCAGTAGAAGGGAAATGGCATGCTATGACATGCAAAAATCCTTATGCTTCTATGCCAAGAATTCTTTGATCCTCTCTGATAATAATTTGGACTAGTTGTATACTTTACCTTTGTTCAACCAGATCATGTGGTCAATCATCCATATTGCCACATTGGAAGCCTTGCTTGCTCTTGTCAATTTGCACTTGATTAAGTCCATTATGCAGTTCCATTCGTATGGCCAAAAATTTCTTTCTCAAACTCCGATTACTTGCACTCCATATGTCATCCTTCTATTGGGTTAAATTGGGTTGGAAAACTCTCTTGATTGATGCTTCCTTGTGTTCTTGGGTGAATTTCCCTATTGGCTTGCACACATAGTTACTTGTGGCCAGTAAGTTGAACACTCTATGAAAGTTTGTTGGCCAGAAGGAGATAGTTACCAGACACCCTTTGTAGTCAATGATCGATTTGTGAGCATGTTTGCAATAGTTTGTCACCATCGCCTTCAGGAAGGCTTCAAACTCTTAGGAGTTGAAGAATGGGAGTTGCACAACTTTGTTAACTTGTGCATGTCTCAGTGCTACTTTCAAGACATGGTTGTCCTAGTTGTTTTGCCACCAAGTTTTGCACTCACTACTCGTGAGACTGTCCCATTGTAATGTCCCCTTCTCAATCCTAAGATTTTCAGTGGTTGTTAGCCTATTTCTGGAGTCTCGTAGGCTAAATGGAGGAGTTAAGGGGATTCCATAATCCTTGGAGGATTTGTGTTAGCATTTCTAGAAGGGTATACTGATGTTGCTAGTGAGCTTTTGTGGGTTTTTTTTGGGCCTTGGTCAACTATATTGCTATTTTTAGTAAGTTCCAGTGTGATTCAGCTTGAGCTAGTTTTGAGATTTGACTCACTATTTTTAGCAATTTTCTATTTTTAGTGTCATTTTTAGCATTTGGTCCTGAAAACACTATAGTTTAGGGTTTCCAATTTTGGCAGTGGTGAGTTCAGATGTATTTTGGAGCAATATTTATTCGCCATCACTTAAGTCTTCAAAAAGGTAACTTTATGACTTAAGTGAATCTCATTTTGACCCCCTTGTGCTCAACGCCTATGAAAAGGTCAGTTAAGTTGTTTTTAAAAAGAAAAGATTATTATTTATTTCCTAAGGTGGACACTAAGCTTGAGGAGTTATGTGAAAATAAAAGATAAATCAAATGTTTTCTCATGGAGATGGGCATATAATTTCTATATAAACTCACCTTGTGCTCTCATTTGGGATATGTTGATTGAAGATAACAAATTGTTGTAGAATTGGGGATTGAATCCTTCAAGGGCTTTGAAGATAAAAACCTTCAAAGTGGCTCTAGTTTCAGAGTTGAAAGACTCCTTAGCTAGGCATTGGAGTGGCTTCATTGTAGGAGTTTCCATTGGAGTTATTGGTGAAGATTTCTAGTTTCCTTTCAGTTATGGATTGTTTTAATGTTTTCTAGCTATATATTTTGGTGTGCACTTGAGTTGTTTAGGGTTGCAGGATTTTCGGAGTGAATTTTCTTGGTTCCATACTTGCTGGCTGTACCATTTCATGTCTAGGTCATATCACCTTATTGAAGTTACAGATTGAAGTATTGGTATTTGGCTTCTGGGTATTGGTTCATTCTCTCCCTCATCATTGGGCGATTAGGTCTGCAAGTTTGCAGATTTTTTGCTGCTGTTTTGGAATTTTAGGAGCACATCGCCCCTTTCCAAGGTCGTACCATTGCTGGTTGGGGAACGTGTGGGTTTCAGAAGTGAATCACTTCATGGTTGCAGCCCTTTGGTGACTCTTTGATGGTGCCTAGGCTCTACTAGGCTGTTGCTGGTTGCTATATGGTTTTCTGTGATGATTTGGGAGGCATCCAAGGGGGTTGTGCCAGTGTCATGCTTGCTGGTTTCGTGCACCAAACTGCTGCAACAGCATATTGGACCTGCAAACAATCTCATTCTGTCATTTTATGGAGTGTATTTGCTAATATGTTGCAGGGTTGACCTATTTGCTTAGTGGTTTTGATGTGGGATTGCTTATTTCATGTTCTAGCTATACTTTTCAGCTACATAGCGGATTTTATAATTGTTAGTATCATTTTGTATTGAGCTCACATTGTAACACTGAATTGGTAGTACCAATCAGTGATTTTAGCTCCTATTTGGTTTTGATACTAACCCCACTGAATAAGTGGCACCTTTGTTTCCCACTAAATAAGTGGTGTGATTTTCATATTCCTCTGAAGAAGGGGCTCCTAGTACTTACCCCATTGCATAAGTGGTCTCTATTTGCACTCACCGTAGAAAAGCAAAAGAGTTCGTTATTTTCAGTTGTACCCATTACACAAGTAGTGTCTTTCAGTACTACTCACCCCATTGAACAAGTGGTTTCTTTCCAACATTGCAATGTACACCTTGCCACCGTATGCTCTCTCCTTGCCCACTTCGGGATCTAGGTGATCAAAAAATGGAAGGTAGTTGATTTATAGTTGATTATCTTTGCTTATTTTGCTAATGCTAACAAGTTGAAAATTTTAAAAAATTGGGGTGGATATTACAATGGTATCAGAGCTGGTCATCTTGCCAGTCTGTGCCTGACACTTTCTTGCAGTTGCTAAAACCTATTTATTAGTGATAGGGAAATTAGATATTACAACCGTGAGCAAAAGAGACAGTTATATTGGATTCCTCAAACTCTAGTTGAGGAGATGTAAAATACCACCCTTACTTCACAACTTGCACCCGTTAATGTTAGCCCAAAATGCAATGATAGACAAATTGGAAGCAACATTTCACTTTCTGATCACTTAGATCCTAGAGTGAGTAAGGTGAGAGCATACAGTGAAAGGGGATCTTTGCAAATACTGAAAGTGATAAAGCTAATTGAAAGAATACCTTACACTTTCTGATCACCTAGATCCCAGTGTGGGCAAGGTGAGAGTGTATGGTGGTTGGCTTACAATTATGAGCTTGGTTAAATTACCGCTTCTTCAGTGGGGTGAGTAGTAATAGCAATGCTGAAAGTAAACAAGTAAAGCTATTGGCGGAAAGCCAACCGATAGGGAAAGTAAAGCACTCGGTGGCAAGGCCAGACGCTTCAACTTTTTAGTGGGCTACAAGATATGAAATAAAGGAAAAATCGACCACTTATTCAGTGGGAATGAAGTACAATAAGCAAAGGCTAAACCACTTTTCAGTGGGAGCAACCACTTATGCAGTGGAGTAAGTATTCAAAATAACTGAAAGTAAAGAGCTGAATGGTACTACCATAACAGCATTACAATATGATGTCCAGTACCATATAGCATGAGATGAACATGACAATATGATTGCCCAATGAATTAAATATCAACCCCTGCAACATAACAACGATTAGGCATCATAAAACATGAATGAACAAGGTTATATAAGATCTGATATACTGTAGCAGCAGTCTGATACGAAAGGACAGCGAACTGGAAACCTCAATCAGCCCTCAAGAAATCATCATATCTCCCTCAAATCAAAGAAAAGTAAATCTACATCAACAATAAAGATTTAGATGAGTGAACAACATATGATTTCATGAAGGAAATAATTAGACTACATTCAAAGTTGCAATTAAATATATTTTGCCAATACAAAGCTCAACTCAACAACCTTCCTTTTATTTTCTTTAAGAAATTACAAACATGCAATCATAGTTACAATGCCTTTGACTGGACGATAGCTTCTATAACATAAACTGGACTTCCACGACTTTAATTTCATGAAAATAAAATAACTTCATTGACAACTTTTGTAACATAGGCTCAACATCCACTATCCTTACAAATTATGTGTTCAAGGTGCTTATCTATATAGAAGCTCTTGAAAGACAGCTTTAAAGGGAAAATAATATTAAGATAATCCCAAAAAATAATTGCTTCAACACAGCCCTTTCCCTATTTGTGGAAAGAGGAAATAAAACTCTTTCAAAGCAAACTAATTCTAAAACAATTGATAAAATAAAATCCTAGTAACAAGCTCAAATCCATCTCATCTAGAAAAATAACAATTTTTGTCACTTAGGTTAGTTTCAAAAATCTAAAATAAGTTTGACTTGTAAATCTGATTGGATCCTCTAAATTTGGCTAACTTTCCTTGAAGCCAATGAAAATTGTAAAAAAATCAGAACTTGATGAACACTCCTATGCCAAACTTGGCACCATGATGAAGTTTTATCAACCTTGACCATAACAACACATCATTCCTAAGGTTCTGAACAAAAATTATAGTACAAACATCCTTTGTCATTGGGAATCTTCTAACACAATTGGATGTTGAACCTACTGATTGCTTTGATGTGATGAAACCTTTAACGGCCATACTTTTGGAACTCATAAAAAATGGTCATGAAAGTTGGCCTTAAATACACTATTTGAGGAGACTAAAACCTTTGACATGGAAGATCAAGCTTGATTGTATATAGGTAAAAATGAAGGAAAAAGATCCTTGCTTTAGTTGTGACTGTCATTGCCCGATTCACACTCTTTCACCTTTAACGGCCATACTTTTGGAACTCATAAAAAATGGTCATGAAAGTTGGCCTTAATTACACTATTTGAGGAGACTAAAACCTTTGACATGGAAGATCAAGCTTGACTGTATATAGGTAACAATGAAGGAAAAAGATCCTTGCTTTAGTTGTGACTGTCATTGCCCGATTCATACTCTTTCATGAGCATTGCTGCATGCTTTTGAGTCTTTACTTTGTCCTTTAAAACTAACTTTGAAAGATCCCTCTTTCCTAGGTGTTGAACATAAATGCACTTGTTGCTTGATGTATTGTTTTGTGGCCTTGATTTTAAGTGGAAAAGCCATTGAATTTGTGCATCATATTTGACTATTTTTTCCTTTCAATAGGTTGGTAGGATTCACTTAAATATTTGCAAGGTTTGTAACTTGCTAGGCGAAGTTTTGTGTCACTAATGCCGCTCAAAACTGTGCTTTCTATAACTTAAAATCCCCTCTCTTATAGTTGTGTTCTGCTTAAAGACTTGTTACTTCATTAGGTGGAATTATTAAACAATTGCCATCAACATGTGTACCATCTTTAGGTCTATTTTTTTCCACACTCTACTAAGGCTTCTACCACTTTATTAGCATGGTTTCATGGAGCTCTACAACCTAGTTTGTGTGCCAAACGTCATAGATCACTTATTTTCTCACTTTGAACATGCCAAAGTGTTTATGAATTTCATTTTGGCATTGCCCTCTCACAATGACACTTAGACTTTATGATTACTTCCTCCATCCACTTGGGTGCGAACTTCATTTGGCATTGCCAAGCCAAAAGTGTGCTTCATTCACACTTAGAACTCTTTTTGTAATGTTCTTGGCAAGAATGTTAAGAGGGTTTCACCAAATTCTAAAATCAACACAATCCCAAGTTCTTTCTGATCACCAAGATCTTGAGATGGGCAAGGTGAGAGTATACAAAAATTGGGATGTGGTCAATAAGTAATTAATTTCAAACTTATTGATGGCAAGTTGTCCAGTTTACAATCAAAGATAAATATGTAGATATGATCAATACTACTAACATATTACAATCAGATTGAATCAATGCCAAATGGGTAGATTACTATAGGACTGATCAATGCCAAATTGGAAGATAACAAGTGGATTCTAGGTAATGCCAACTTGGGGGGTAGTGATATAAAAATTCAAAAGTGGATCCAATGGAAAATTGTTTAGGTTCTTCTTACATATTAAATGCAATTATTATTTGGCGGTAATACCTTCCAGATTAAACAAATAAACATGAGACTGAATTTGTATGTAATATCTCAGATTTTTAACAGCAGTAAACTTCACAGGAACACACCAAATACACCAAATATATCAACCAAGAGTATGATAGAATATTAGCACCCGGACGATGCAATCAGTTGTAGAAGAATTTAGCAACATAATTCCATTTGTTGTAGCTGAAATAAATGATGAAAAATCTTTGAATGCAACAGCAACAATCTTCTTCAATATATTTGAACCAGCAAATATGAAACACTAAGCTGGAGCTGCACATTCAAAACAGTACAAAGACCTTAAACAATTAGTATGGAACTCTACCAATCTGTATGGAACCCTACCAATCTTTATGGACTCCTTCTAGAAGGATGCAACTTCATCTCACAAATGAACAACAGCTGCAAATACAATTATAGGAGGCAGAATTGCTTAGAAACTATTGTTGCGATTCCCAAAATTCACCAATCACCCTGTTGTGACCTTTTTCACACATCGCCCCATTGCAAACGGGGACCCTCGCTGGTTTGCTCTTAGGGTTTAGCGTTGAGTAGCAATTTCATAGTCTCTGATGTCTGGGAATTTCATGTCAAGGTCTGGAGTCATCATCCGAGCCAAGTTGGGAGTTTGAGCCCGAAACTGAACGTAAACGTCATGGGAGTGCTTAGAAGGCCCTGCAGACGAGGATCGCCTGTGCTTTCGCTCAATTCTGACACTTCCTATTTTTTAGGGATTCTGCTTTTTTGCTTTTTTGCTTTTTTCGTTTTTGGCATTTCTGGCCCAATCTGGAATTTACTATTTTTAGAAAGTTGCTTTTTTGCTTTTTTCTATTTTTAGTAAGTTTCTATTTTTAGAAAGTGCTAGGTGTCACTGGCATTTGAGTCAAAAGTTTCCATTTTTGGAACTAAAAAGCGAGCAAAAATCAAGCAAAGATCGAAAAATCATGAGAAAAGCAGAGAAAAAGCGCATGCAAGGTGAAAAAAGGCGCATGCAAGATGAGAAAAGCAGAGAAAAGGTGCATGCAAAGTCAAAAAGTCAACTGGACAAAATCGTGCCTTCATGAGAAAATCACTGAAAAATCAAGTAAAAAGCAAGTAGATCATGGTGAAATTCGCCTAAGTCTGGAAGAGGTACGCCCTTGAGAAAATCCAGTTGAAACTTGAAAAATCCAGTTGGAAAATCCATTGATTAAAGGGAAAATCCAAGTAAAATTCATCCATTTGGGAAAATTCGCATTCCTCAAGAAAATCCAGTTGGAAAGTTCGAAATTCCAGTTGGACAAAGTGAAAATCGACTAAGGCATAAAAAATTATTGAACTGGACTTTAGGAAATTGAGTCAAAGTGCAATTCCAGTTGGGAAGTGAAAAATCCAGTTGGAAGTCGAATTTTCTCAAGGAGGAATCGAAATTTTTCTAAGGCAAAGTCACTTTGAGAAGTCAAAATTCCAGTTGAAAAGTCAAGAAGTCCAGTTGAAGGTCGAATTTTGCTAAAGGCAGAAAAGATGAAAGAAAACTTAAGTTTTATTTTAAAACTTAATTATCAAGCCAAAAGGGACGCCTTGTTTGAAAAGTCAAAGATCAGGATAAGATTGCTTTTTCGTTTTTAAAGCAAAATACAACCAATGAGAAGAAGAAGTCGACCTAAATCAATTTGGGAAGGTTTTTATTATAAAAGATAACTTGTGAGCTCATTTTTCATTATTTGCAAAAGTCGAACTTTCTTCACAGGCAAAGCTCTCCCAAGAAAAGACGTCTTTTTCAGCTGCAAGTGGATTTTTCTTGAGTTCCAGAACATTGAATTGGATTTTTTTCTCTTCCTTTCCGGATTTTCTTCAAACAACTGCAGGTTATCTTTGGCGATTTTGAGAAGGGAATTGGATTTTTCATTAAAGATTGGAGAAAATTTCAGTATAAACCTTTAAAAATCCAAAAGATTATTTGAAATTCCATGAATGTTTTTTGAAAATAATGAAGGCGGATCAATTTCACTTAAGAATTTATTCTTTATGTAGCCTTTAATCAAGTTCTGGATTTTTAATTATTTTTTAACTTCCCTCCAGCCAAGAAATCGCCTTTTTGCAAATTTATTTAAAAATTCTCTAACATCGAGTTTCTTACAGGCGCAATGTCTTCTCCAAAGAACGTGGGAGGTGGAGTCAGGAAAGCTCAAGTCAAGGAAGTCCTGAAGGAATTTTATCCGGAATCCCAATTATCCTCGAAGTGGAAGAAAGTGACAGATACAAACTTTGAGCAGTTTAATGCGATTAAGCACAAGAGAAGGATGTTTGGCACAGAAAACGAAATGCCTACACCTATCGCCTCAAATATTGTTAAGTCTGGAATTCATCAAGCAGCAGGATTTCCGCCTGCAGTTCAGTGCAGTGAGTTAATGGTTGAGTGCGCCAGAAGGTACAATCCTCAAACAAGATCAATTAAAACGCCCAATGGAATCACCTTGGCCTATTTCACAGAGGATTTAGTCAGGGAAGTATTTGGTATTCCCCATCGCCGGAAAATGTTGAACAGGACTCAGCAAGAATCACAGGCCATGTTCGATCAAGCCAAGGAATCCTATATGGACATCATCAATTCCAACTGGATTAAAGAACCCAAAAGACATCGCTCCAAGTTGCCAAAGAGACTAATTTGTGCAGATTTTAAGATAGAATACAGTGATATGATTCATATGCTGAACAGAGTTATGGGAACTTCTCAAGGAGCCTTCTTTGAAGTATGGATGTTTTCATACGTGGAGGAAATCGTATTGGGAATGGAGGCTATAAATTGGGCTAAGTTAATAAGTGATAACATCGATTTCCAGTTGAGAAACCTTGAAAAAACTAAAACCTTCTACATGAGTTCTTATGTGGTTTACATTTTGGCACGGTTCACTAAGTACAGAGGACTGATTTGTAAAGGCGAAGTGGGACTTCGGAAAGATCAACTCAAATCATATGATTGTTACCCGCAGCTCCAGCTACATTACAGGGACAATTTCAAGATAACAAATGACGCCTTCCTTATGTATATCACGCGAGTTCTTCAAGGAACAGTGCAGAGGAGGCTATCTAAAGAAGCTATGGTAATGCTTGACAAGTTCGGGTCTTGGTTTATCCAGTTTCCGACATTTACTTATATAAGAATTCATGGATTCTCGGATGCTCCGTACAGGCTTCCTCGATACCCAACAGACAAAATTGTTATGCTTGAAGTTGCAAGGCAACTAGCATGTGTAGACTCCCTTCAGGCGAAGAAGAAGAAACAAGGAGTGGATTTTCCGGTTGCAATTGGAAAAATGCTAGAAGTCTATCCTTCATTACAATCAGCCAAAACAGCAGGGGTAGAGTTGCAATTTTACAAATTCGGCACCTATAATCCAAGGTCCGATTATGATCCTTACCTGAGAATGCACGGGAAGAAATCCCTTCATGTTATGCAGATCGAAGATTACTGGTCTAACCTGATGGATGAGTATGGAGTCAGGAAGAAGATTTGGTCCAGAATTCCAGTTGAGCTTATAAAAAGATGTGACTTGTTCCCTATACCTGAACAAGTGAAGGACAACGGGGACTACATTCATCCTCAATTTGAACAAGAAAAAGATAAGCCTATTTTATTGCCTAATTGGACACAACCTGAGTTGACCGATTTAAACACATTGATGAAGGACATTTTTGCTTACTCAAGGGAATGGGTCGATGGTCAGATCAGCAAGTTGAGGAAGGAAGGAATTTCTCTTACTTACGCCACATTAAGCAATAAGGATAGTCAGGGTGAAGCAATTGGCGAAAGTCTTGATGAACTTTCGTATCCCAGCAAGAGGAAAGTAGTAAGTGGAAACCTTCACATAGAGGAAAGGGAATCAACTAATGAGGAATTGGAAAGTAAGAAGCAGAAGGTGACTGAAAATCCCTCATCTTCAAGGACTTTGTCAGTTGGAGTAATTGAAAAGATATCCGTTGTTGATATCGAGCCGAGCTATGAGCAAGAAATTCAGTTTCAAGAGTTAGAACAGGTGGATTCTCTCCAAAATCAAGCCTCCACGGAGTGTTTAGAAGGAGATGATACTTTGATGATTGAAGGTGCAGGAGATACTGAGATCCTTGAGGACAATGAAGTACTAGGAGATGAGGTAATTTCTGCTCTTAAAGGAATTAATGATGATGTTCAGTTAGAAGATGGGATGGAATTATCCACAATCCCAGATTGGTTAACTGAAAGTTTGATGAAGAAGTCCATACCACTGGATGAAGTTCAACCAGTTGAGAAAATACAAGACTTCCTAGAGAGGATTGGTAAGGCTAAAATGCCAAAGAGGCCTAAAAAGTATTCTCAGATCACCAGGAATGATACAGGATCCAGGATCTTACAGGTGGCAGTCCCGAAGATTGATAAGTCAAGAGATCAGATTACTCCTATGGATTACGAAGTTACAACGTTAGACATTGGGCCAACTACAATAGATCAGGATTTCCATGAGTTGGCAGACACTTCTAAAGCCATCAAGGAGAAGTTCGATAAAACGGAAGAGAAGAAAGAAAGGTCGGAGTTAGAAAATCTAAGGCTGATTGAGTTTATTCAGCAGCTAACAGCCCCTTTGCGCCAAGAAAATGCAGCCTTTATTCCACCAGCATCTCTTACTCCGGAATCTGTTGATGTTCTTGAGGCTATGAGGATCACGAGTCAAGCTACCAAGAATTGGGTGAGCAATATTTCAAAACAGATGGAGCAATTCTTGGAGAAGTGCGCCCAAACTTATGACAGATCTGCATTGCTGATAACTGAAGTAAGTCAAGTTGAAGACCATTGGGAAGATTTCCAGTACACACAGGACAAAGTGATACCTCGTTTGAGGGTTCTAAAAGAAGTTTCCATGCATATATTGATCCAGGAAGGTGTTGTCGAAGAAGGAGCCTCGTATGATTTCAGCAGGTGGTATTATTCCTTATTGGCCAAAAAGAAGACATATGATGGAATAAAGGAAGAATGTGCTGTTATACGGAGCACGATTGAGAAAATTCAGTTCAAAATCCTCACTTCTCTTGAAGGATTAACAGGACAAGAACATCATGATACGAATGGCTTAGACTTAGAAGGATTGAAGAAAAGTGTGATGAGCATTTACTTCAAGGAAGTGCAGATTATTACAGAGAATCAGCTTGATGATATGTCTTCCCTTTTGACCTTCATGGAGAACTTTCAGAAGCAGGAGGCTAGATGGGAAGGAACTTTCACTCAGTGCCTGGAGACCTTGGACGTGATTGGAATGCAACTGGATTCTGTGCCGAATATCTCAATGGAGGAACTTGATTCTGTGTTAGCCAAATTTCTTGCATTTGCAGCTAGGGAGCGATCCAAAGGGAATTGCATTCTGGATTCCCACTTGCTCGAATGAAGTGCAAGGTGTCACCATTTTCCATGCTCCAAATGGCGTGTTCTGCTTGTGCCATGTGTCTTTGAGTTTGTTATGCTTTTAGGGTTAGGGTTTATCAAATTTGATCTTGGCCGTTGATTTCAAATTTAATCTTGGCCATTGCTTTGTAATTGGGGTGCCTATATAAACCCCATTCATTTCATTTATTCAGGGAGAGACTGATGAGATTGTTGCAATATTGCTGTTTAAATAATAAGTGGATTTAGAGTTGAGCATTTGTTATTTCTATGAGCCCGCATGGTTTCATTGATTTCTTCAAAATAGAGTAAATTTGTTTTCAAGTATTTTAGATGAATGAAAGATTGATAGTGTTGGAAATAGTGGAATTAGTTCATACCTTTTTCAATTGGATGATTTTCAATTTGATGTGTAAGGTTAGTCTGAACATTAAAATT